>VYZX01029397.1:188982-361039 GCA_013401335.1 Brachypteracias leptosomus | reverse complement strand
ACTGTGACTGACCTACTTAGCTTAGGAGTCTACCTGGCCTTCCTGCCAGGTATCCTCTCAGAGGCATCTTTTCTTTATCTTCAAATATCAAATCGACATTTTCCAATATGTAATTACTCTCAGAGAGAGAGGATTTCTTTTCATGTTGGAAGGTTAATTTGTCTAACATAAATTTACAACTATTGGAGCCTGTTTTGCCTTTCTTTGCAAGGTTACAAACCTCTCAGGTATTTATACTACGTATGCGTACCTACTGCAAGGACCCAAGCTGTCTCTCAGCCAGGCCTTCAGTGAAGTGAAACACAGGGTTTCTTAGATTTCCAGGAATTCCATGTCCTTGAAAAGTAAATCAGTTCTTGCCATTTCTGTGTGCAGAAGTAAAGTCATCGTCCTCTTTCTCGATGCTTTATATTTTTTTCCCCTGAACAGATATGCAAAAGATTAGTTTAGATTGCTGCAATAGTATCACAAGTGAATGCTCCCAGGGACATACAGCATTTTATGACAATGCTGGATTTTGCTCAAGAGAAGCTCATGTCCTTATGTGACACTGCAGAGCTGACAGTTTTCTGCTTTTAGTTCTTGGGATAACTCATCTACAACTAACTTCATGGCATTGCACTGTTCTAGAAATCACCGGGTTTAAGCTTCTTTTTCCCCGTCATGCAGGCACAATCTGTGTTCTTGATTCTCACAAACTATATTTTCCGTAGTGTTTAAAACATATTTTATTGGACTGAGACCACTAACAAAGTGGTTCAGATTACACTGAAAGTGTGACTAGCTATCTTTACTGTTTGCTATTTCACCAATCCCTATGCTACTTGAAACTGGTTGTGTGAATAATGTGGAGCTGANTTGGCCTTCTTGGCCACCTGAGCACACTACTGGATCATGTTCAGGTCATCTAGTTCCAACCTCCCTGCCATGAGCAGAGACATATTCTACTAAATCAGGTTGCTCAAAGCCCCGTCCAACCTGTACGTGAACACTTCCAGGGAGAGGAGGTGTCCACAATCTTTCTGGGCAACCTGTTCTAAATTTTCACCAACCTCACAGTAAATAATTTCTTTCTAGTATCTAATCTAAATCTAAAACTCTCTTTCAGTTTAAAACCATTACCCCTCGTCTTTTCACTGCACTCCCTGATAAAGAGTCCCTCCCCATCTTGCCTGTAGGACCCCTTTAAGTACTGCAAGGCCGCTATAAGGTCTTCCTGGAGCCTTCTAGATGTTTTGGGGAAACGTCTAATCCTGACTGAAAATTCCAGGGGAAGTTTCTCTTTAAATTATTGTCATGGTTTATCACCTGCCCTATTCAAGAGTTGTGTCCATCTTCAATCTAGTCTTATCTTTTAGTTATTTGAACTTGTAGAAACTCAGATTATCTGTCTATTGCCACATGTCTGTTTTGTTCTTTACTCCATGGATGTGAACATCATTCTTGAAGCTTCACATTGGCACACATAGGTAGAGTTTCCCGAATTGTACACATTGAAGCATGTTCAAAACAGATGACATCTGAACTGACCACTACCCCACTCAGAAGTGAAATCTTAGGATTTACCAAAAATAGTTTTATAAAAAATATCAGCTCCACACTCAGAGACAGTCAAATAAAATTAAAAATAGAAGAGCTGTTAGGAATTTTTAGGAAAGAAATACATAACGAAAGAGAAAATATCCTGTTGCTGCTGTGTAAGTCAGATAAGTAGGCAGGGGCTACTGTTCAACAAGGCAAAGAGACAGTTTAAGTGGGACATGTTGGAACTCTCCAAACCCCTTAGCAATGCAGAAGTGGACTGACATTAATTGTTTATTGTCTCTTCCAAACCATGAATTCAGTTTTGAAAATCATATGAACTAGGTTCAAAACCAATGAAAGAAGGCAATTCTTCATGCAACAGGCAGAAGATAAATTAATCTTCTTGACAAAGAAAATGCAAGAAGTTGTGGACAAGTTTACACGAGTTCAGGAGAAAAGGAGACAAGTACTCTTAGCCCACTGCCAAGACAACAGGCTGACTGCATCCTCTGCCAAAAACAATGTCCCCATTATTATGTTTGATCCCTTTCTTATTCTTATGGCTCACCTTTAAAGGAGAGCTGAACTTGAACTGAAAACAATTGAATTCAATACCTTGTCGTAAGATGTTATTTATTTACATTTTTTTGGTTCTGCCCTTCAGTTAATACCTCTGGATAAAAGCTGACATAAAACTAATATTATGATAGAAACAACATAATGACCAGAAATGCCAAATGTCTGCATGATAACGAGCTGACATTCATTATAAAGTGTCTTAAAGATTAATGAAGCTTAAGGAAAAGAAGTTGTAACTTTTAAAACTTATTAAAAGAGAGTAAGTTATACGTACAAAGGTGGCTTGAGTTCAACATGTCACAGACACAACATGCTTACTAGGGAAAGTCTTTTCTTGTTGAACAAAAAATGAAAACTCAACCCTGCACAAGGTTAAAGATTGTATTTTAATCACAGACTGAAACATCATGATTACAAAACTGATGGTTAGATTTAAAACCAACCACTACATCTTTCTGTGGGAATATTCCCCCCACACCCTAGCAGACTAGGGGTTCAAGTGAAGAACAGAGCTGTTCATGTTTGCCTTTGGGACTGAACAGTGATTTCCAGGATGATGACTGATGCTGCAAGAATTCACCTAAGATGCTTGGCAATGCATTTCATTTACCCAGTTGGAAGTGGTTTCTTCTAGGGAACTCTGCTGGGTTCATCAGAAATCCCAACCATCTTGCAGCTTTCTGTCCAGAGCCTTCTCTGTAGCTCCTCATCATATGCTACATCAGCCGATTTTGTCCTTTCCTCATTGTAAAGGTAGCAGCCACCAGCTCCTTCCATCTCGGGAGATACTGCTGCATAGATGGTTGTAGAGGCTCCTTCTTCTGGAGTCTGCAGAAACAAAAAAAACCCCACCAAATTCAGGAAAGGCAGGTACAACGGAAAAATTACATTACACCATAGAACCTTATCAATGACAATCAGCTTCCCTAGTGCTTCCATCATGTTTTGGGTCTTTATTCAAACCTCAAGCTGGTAATGATAAAAATGTCACTATATTCAACTGGTAGAGCACAGGTCACTTCTATTATTTTGAGATAGCTCAAACCCACAGAACAGATACATGGAAAATTCTGGTCCATTTTTTCAAGAGCTAGTCAGATGGAGTATACCAAATAATTGATTTAGTTTTCACAGTTATAACTAATAAACCCAAAAGCAAGCACAAATATTAAAACCCTAGCTAATTATCCATTTTACAAAGATGAAAGGGTCTGTACTCTGGCTTAAGAAGATGAAGGCTATGCTATATGTGCAATGTGTTCATTGTAACAACAACATGACATGAGCAAAGGATCATGGAAACTATGACCAAATTAAGATTCTGCAGTTCAGACTAAGCAGGCAGGTAAACCAGGGAATAACATTTTGCACAGAGTATAGTTATCAGGGTTCTGATGTATCATAAAGCAAAATGGTGAAAGACCTATAATGTCCAATATATCATAAGTATTAAATGAAAATTAATAAGAGAATAACTCAGAGTGATAAATCCTTTCATCCCAAGGATATGCAAAACATTTACTTTTTACATTCAGAAGGATCACACAGCTATCACTGAAATTATTTCCATGACACTTCTTTTCTTTAATCAGAGTGCATATTTAAAACACAACATTTGACACATTTTGCCTTTATCAGTGATATAATTCTGATCAATGCCTGCTAGATAATAATGCATCATTTTATGATCCTTGCAGTCATTCTCTGAGTCATTAACAGTACCAATGGTGCTCATGGCTTTGTCTGCTGCACCTGACAGGATGTCTTTCCCTGAAGAACACACTTGATGAATGAGACAGTATTGAATAGGTTACTCAATGCCTTATTAAAAAGAAAAAAAATCTAAGCAATTTGAAGCTCTTTGTGACAAGGTTCTGATATTTTAAAAAGAAAAAACTCCTCTGTTTTCTCATTGTGCAATAAATACAACACAACTTATTAGAAATAATTAATGTGATACATCTGGCATTGGGTCGTGTTTACAAATAAATTAAAGCCATGTCACACAATCTCACAATATGACAAGGTTACCCGAACGGCAACCTCTCCAGCCGCCCCCTGGGCAGAGCACCCTCAGTACCTGAAAGGAAAACCCATTCCCTGCATGACCACAGGCAATTTCCCCAAAAAGTGAACTGCTGAAGGAGAAACGTCCCTACTAAGGTATGTTCAGGCATAGAGCCTTCATTGGTTCCAATATAAATGCTCCACTCCATGCCAAGCCCTTGATCAAAGGTCTTTAAACTGAAGGAAAAACTAATGATGCCAACGGGCTGCAAAGAGCAGCAATAAGACCATACTTTCTTTCAATGACCAGAAAATAGCTACATGAAGACAGCATGTCCTATTCCAAATACCACCAAATGAAGTGAGATGATAACTCAGCCATCCAATGGGCTGTTCTCTCAGCAAAATAGTCAGGATGCTAAAAGAAGTCAGGTCGAGGTAACTGCTGAAATAATCTCTTATTTTTTAAGAGGATGACTGTACTGTGAGATGCTATCTAGAAACACAAACTGCATATTTACCTTAGTTTAGTACTCTACTACTACTTCTTCACCATTTTCTACCTTGTGGAAAATAGTGCTATTCACATCCAGTAGATTATGTAAACCACATAAAGCTACGTGCATGCATAACTCTTTGAAGGATCAGAATGACTCCAAGAAGCTGAAGTCCATGTGCTCACATAGTGACTATCATGATCAGCTATGATGTAATATAAAATATCTTAATACTGTAAAATAGTAGATACAAGCATTAATATTTTATACAACTTATTCTGAATGACAGAGAGAAATAATTTTTTTTAACGTACTGCTGTGCTTTACTTAAGAATTTAGTGACATAGATAAACCATTACTTAGGCAATGTTTTATTGTATATTATGTTCCTGAGTTCAGCTCTCCAGCATAAATGAGTATAAATGTCAAAGCCAATGACTTCCCAATCTTAATCACAACAGCTCAAAACTAAAATGCTTTTTAAAAAAATTTTTGTGGATGGAATTTGTGTGATTATGTTTTTATGAACAGGGCTCTCAACAGCCTCAGAGACTGGTCTGTATAGATCTTCCTATAGCATCAAAAATGCCACGTGCCTTTGATGATTCCATGACACAGGGTAAGATATGCAGGATTCAGCAAGATTTTTATTTTTTGATGGTATCTTGGGTAAGTTCCCCACCAGAGGGAATCTATACCAAGAAACTGGTCAAACACTGCAACAGGCTTCCTAGAGAGGTGGTCAATGCCCCCAGCCTGTCAGTGTTTAGGAGACATTTGGACAGTGCCCTTAACTACATTCTTCAACTTTTGGTCAACTCTGAATTGGTCAGGCAGTCAGACTAGAATATCATTGTAGGTCCCTTCCAAGTGAACTATTCTATTCTATTCTACTCAAAATAATATAAAATATTTTAAATAAAGGCTACGTATGAATTGAAAGTCAGTTGTTGGTTTTATTCATTCAGTCCTAGTAGACCTTCACCAAACAATTTTATATAGCAAATTGTTTTCTATTCTTCAATGCAAAGAAAATATTGAGCAGGTTTAGACACTAGTAAATTGTGCTTAAATGGCCACACTGTGATCAGTCTATAAGCACAGTGACATTGTCACCTTCCATTAAGATCAGCTTCTGTAACTTTTCACAAGATTTAATTTGTTTTTCATCCTGTCTGCTGTATCTAATATGTAGATTCTAAAGTTCTCTGCAAGATTCCTATTTAATTTCATCTGTTGCTAAAAGTTATTATCTAAACACATAGGGAAAAAATAGTATAATACATTAAGCAATTAGTGTATAATAATTTAAGTTAAAGGAAAACAATATTTCCAGTGCAACAGGGAGTGGAGTTGCATATGTATGATTAATTAATTGTCTTCTGAGTGCTTAATTAATGCTGAAAGCTTTAATGTTCCCTCACTTGAGGATCTCTTCATTGTTTGGGCACGTTTTCTGTTTTAATGAAAGTAAAAAAAAGAGGAAACCCTATACTAGGAGTGCCCTGGCCTTACAGCTGGGTGGATGACTTACCGTTTTTGAGAGGCTGGCATAAAAGCACATGCTGTGATTCCACCTCTGGATCATGCCCATATCTACCATGAAAACATTCTGCATCCACTTGCCCACATACAGTAAAGACACTTTCCCAAAGTGTTGAAAGTACTACATACCCATAGATCAACAGCAACACACATGAGCACACAGATGCATGCACAGGTCCTGCCTGTGTACCAGCACCCGAGGACCTCTTGGGAAGGAAGAATATGGCAGCAGGTTGCAACTACAGGAGTAATTCATGAGTATCTGGACAGGGAGCAAGATGAATTGTTCCAGCAGTGGCAGTCCTTCTCCTTGTTGCCAACTTTCCTGGGTGACCCATAGCTCTTCCTTTACCACATGACAGCCCATCAAAAGATAGGAGGAATTATAGAGTCCTTGGAAAACAACCACAAGCAGGAGACTACTATCAAACCAACACATGTGACTCACCCTTTGATGCCAATGGCCTTCTAAGAAGGAGAGCACCCGATAACAGGCTAGAGAAACCACCAGCCAGTGGTTGAATATCTTGATCTGTAACTCCAGGTTGTTTGTCATAACGCTCTATACAAACAGGAACATGTTTCTGCCTTTGGGACTCTACAGTAATATTCAAACATTTTCAGGTAGATAGGCAGTATCACTCAAAACTCAGGGGAGCATACTCTACACATTGACAGAATTTAAATACAAAACAACCCCCCAAAACAAACAAACAAACAACAAACTAACAACAAAAAACCCCAACCCAGTAACAGGATCATATAGAGTAATATACATACATATAGGATCAGCAACATCTAGTTCAGGAATTGTCTGAACTTGTCCTAAGACAAGAGGGATTCCTATAAATTGCACGATGCTTGTTCATTCTTCAGTTATCAACTTACTTGTGCTGGACTTTTTTTAAATTGGATTTTTGTTTACAAACTATTATATTATTCGTATCCAAGCAAGTGTAATTAATACTTTTGTCATATCCAAGTAGAACTGATCTCTGCTTAACTTTTTCCTAATGAAATGCATCTTCAATTTCTTTTGCTTGTTACAGTACTGATCATGTCTTTTACTTTCTTTTGTTATTAACTATTTGTTTACAGCATCCCTTCAACAGTAAATAAAGGTCTGATTGAAATGACATATATTTTTATTGCTCATTACATGGGTAGACTGTGTAAAAAGGAGAGAAAAGACAGCATGTGACCGACTAATTTAAGCAAAATGCAGTCCCAGTCTCTTTTCAGTGGTGCCCAGTGATAGAATGAGAAGCAACAGGCAGAAACTGTAACACAGGAAGTTATGCTTCAACATGAGAAGCTTCTTTACCATGAGGGTGGCAGAGCTGAGAGGAACAGGCTGCCCAGACAGGTTGTGGAGTCTCCTTCTCTGGGGACTTTCAAACCCCACCTGGACATGTTCCTGTGTAACCTGACCTAGGTGAACCTGCTTTGGCAGGGGGGTTGGACTAAATGATCTCCAGAGGTCCCTTCCAGCCTGTACCATTCTGTTATTCGGTGATTAACAAAATGACATTATTTTGTCACTATCTATTCCCAAAGAAAAAGATGAGTTTTTAAAGACACTCTGTTATTTCTTAAGTATTCATCAATAGTAAGTCATCAACACAGAATAATTTTCCCTCAGCATGAAATGGAATATTCTGTTCTATGTGGGACATATACTAAGAGAGTTTCTGTTTTAGTTTTCCTTTTTTTAAAGACTTTTCATATAATGCACTTTGATTAATGCATTTTTAAGTGCCATATAATCTTGTAAATACTAGGCACTAATGCTCGCTGAGTGTGTTAGCTGACAACAGTCAGTCCCTAAAGCCATGTCACTATGAAATGTCACATCCTTTTCATTTGTCTACATTAGGCTCTACAGCATAACTCTTTGGAAATCATTCGTGTGCATCAGTTAGACACGATGGCTTTGTGGTGCTTTCCTTGTTAATTCATTTATTCCTCCAGGTCCACATTCACCTGAATTCATAGCTCAGATTCTGGGCAGGCAGTATTTTATGTCCACTGGAAACCACAGAAAATTAGGCAGGAAACAAAACTAATAGGGTCCTATAATTCCTCTTCTGCAATCCATTCATTTTCCCAGTATCATTTTAAGTAACTACCAGGAAATAGTGAGAACGAGCAGTTAGAATGGATGGCATGCATATACTTCAAAGTGTACTGGTTGATAGCATTGGCTATATGATTGAAAAAGCAGTAGTGATACAACCCATGGTTTCAGAGGAGTACTTGGGAATAGCCTCCTCTCACCTCAGTCAATCAGCTGATTGTACCTGATTTGTATATTATGACTTCAGGATGATGCCATCTTGAGAGATGGTAGGCGAGAAGGTTAGGCAAAGAGGACAGAGAGCAGGAAGCAGCTGGCAAATGCAGTGACTGACACTGCAGTTGCATTTTGAGGTACATGAATGAGGGGCCAAACAAGTCAATGCGCAACTAAGACTGTGTGGTATGGGGGAAAATGTGTTTACTCTGAGGGAGAACATGTTAAAACACCCTTATCTATACAATTCATGATGCAGACTACATTAAGTATTGTTAGAATGCCCCATATCAGCAATGTTAAAATAGACTGTTGTAAAAACACTCATCTACACTGGTTTTATAACGGTGGTCCTACCTCAGGTACTCATATCCATTATGTCACACACTTTTCAGTTCATATGGGGTTCTCATGGGCTGATGAGATAAAGGAGCTTTCAGAGGGTTTTTCTGGCACAGGGGTTCAGGGTGTTTGTTCTGTGGCCTCACTCAAATGGGTGAGTTTCCATCAGGCCACTCCTGGCTTAGATACCAAGAACACATACCTCTAGCTACTGACACGTTTCCGAGGTTCCAGCTAGGAAGACATAGCAAGCACTGAACAGACCATCTTCTGGGCACGGGTACTCAGGCACTTTTGCCAGTGTTCCTTCACTTTTTTCAACATTAATTATTCTCGTAATGTTTTGCAAATGTTAATATTTTACTGATTTGTTCCTGGACTGAAAAACTCTATATACAGAGCTTTCTGCCTTTTCTGTCTTTCTTCAGGAAAGACACAGATCACTTGGGATCTCCGAACAGTACTACACATATACACAGTGGGGCTTACCAACAAGAATGAGAACATTAAATTACTTTTCCTTGATACAGCAAAGTCTTTCATCTAGTTGCTGGTAGCTAATNTCAACACCTTCTGGCTTCCAGTCTGTATGGGGAAAATCAGCTCAGACAGACCTACTACAAGGGGTGACACCCAGTCACCCTTAATGCACTGCTTGACTCTCAAGAACAAAGGCAAACATGAAGCCGCTGCAATATGGAATCGTTTGAAAACTGTCAGAAATGGAGTAGCTGGGATTGCGTTCCCATGAATATTAAAGCAAACAAACTTGTGAGAAATAAATTGCCTGTGTTCCAGGGAGCACTGATTACTATGAACTACTGAATCATTTCAAAACCAGATTACTTATGGGTGCAAGGCTCTGAGGTGAAATAATAGCAGTTGCTTTAGTGTCACAGCCTCCTGGTGAAGACATGGGCTATGTTCACCCAGTGCTTGTGTAACTCCTGCAGTGTATACACCTCCTAACGTAATTGTTGCTTTGAAAATTTCAACCAAAAAGTAATCAGTCAAAACAGAGTATGAAAACAAAGGCTAGAAAGGAAGCAATGACACAGGTGCAAGGACGCGTTCAGCAACCTTTGATCAATAAGGCTGCAACAGTAGACTGTAAGTCCTGGTGAAACTGGTGGCCAGGACCTACTGTCAGATCCCTAGGAAGCCAAAGCTGCCAGCGAGGACTGGCAGCACAGCTTTTCAGACACCTCTGCCTTCACTCAAAAGCCCTGGTTTCCATTTGTGTTCTCTCTCTCCTCTTATTCTTTCCTATGTAGCTCACTATTATTCACATTCTATCCAATTTCTGCCTTGATTATAGACCAGAAAGAGATAGAGATGTTTTACTGAATACACAGCTCTCTCTAGAGACGCAGTCAGCACCATCAAATTAATTTCTCTTCAATCTCCAACTTATGGAAAAGAGAATTCTTTAATAAATTCACTCCATAATAAAATTCTTTAGATTTCATCTTTAAAAGAGACAGCAGCTACAAACAGAAATGGCTGAGTTAAAATGTGAAGTCTTTCTCCTGACAATGTTGTGGCTACAGAGAAATAATTTCTGAATGAAAGATATGAATATATAATAAAAGATGAAATATTGATGAATTAAAAACACAAGGAAATTTCCAAACTAAAAAAATACCAAAATGTTGAAGGAAAGGAGCTATTATAATATGAATGATTCATGCCTATTCTGGGAAAAAGAGAAGCTTTTCCCTGAGCATCCTAGCACAAGACACTGTAAAGAACAGAAGCAGGGATAGCTGGCAAACAGACACAAAGAGTAGCAATCTTGAATCTCTCCTTTCCTTTCTACTGAACCCAAAAATTCCTGGAAAGACCTTCCAAAAAAATCCAGGTACACAGAGAGCCTGGGAAGCCCCACCTTGTCTTCACATCAGCTTCCACATAGATGGCTGGAAAACCTGTAGACAAAGTAGATGAGGGAAGAAAGGAACTGTCCCCAGAAGATTGCCAGGGTCAGCTTGTTACTCAAGCCCAGGGAGCAGTCAGGCACCCAGGCTTGAATGTCTGATTGCCCATGAATCTTTTGATGGAGTCAACAGTGGAAGGTTTCACTTTGTTTTTTGTCAGAGCAGTGCCTTCTGAGAAATCTGTTTTGCTGGAAAATCACCAAGCAGCCCTACTCTGAAGTCCTACGATAGCTCTTCTATCAGACTTAAAATGAGCAGATGTTTACTGAGAAAGACAGTGACCATGGCTCTGAACAATCATCTTCCAAAGCAGCTGCTTCAGACTAAGCAGGACATCATGTGGCATCTCAAATAGCATCAGATGCCTATGTTATCAGGAAGCTGAATGAAGCCCCTGTTGGCTGGCCAGCTTTCTGGGCCACATTG
Source organism: Brachypteracias leptosomus (assembly GCA_013401335.1). Classification (NCBI taxonomy): domain Eukaryota; kingdom Metazoa; phylum Chordata; class Aves; order Coraciiformes; family Brachypteraciidae; genus Brachypteracias; species Brachypteracias leptosomus. The sequence goes on along the minus strand of VYZX01029397.1, from coordinate 349,889 downwards.
AAGAGATCTCCATTGACTTCATGTAGCAGTTTCAACAGTGAACTCACTTGCAGATACAAGAAAAATAAATTTACGTGTCTTAATTTAAACGGAATCACTCTCACTTAGAAGAGCAATATAACCTCAATGATTCGAGTAGGAGTGTCTATGGATCCATTCTTTGAATTTTTTAAGCTGTTGAAATGGAGGACTAGAGAACGATGTTCAGTTTTAAGCAATTCTCAAAAGGGAAGCAAGAACCCAACTTTACATGACTGAATTTGAGCAGGGACTTGAAGCTTTGGGTCAAAGTCATTAATCATAGCTGAGTCCTTTGTTCATTTTGTCAAGTGCATTGAGGAAGATTATTTTGCCTGAAGGTTGATCCCTAAGCTTGCCTTGCAGCAGACAGCGATGTCTTCAAAGTCAGAGCGGAGATATCGCTGCAGTCACTCAAATTACATTGCACTTGTTACTTCATTCAGTTCAGTAACAGTATGCAAAATTTGACAGATAGAAACCTGCTGCCCCAGACATTGCACAAACATCCAGCCATAGACAGTCACTTGCTGGAAGAACATCCCATCTCTAGGAAGTAAGGCAGGCAATAATAAGAGGAGAAAGCAGAGAGAATACGTGTACTTCACAAAATGTTGGAGCCTGTGAATGTTCCAGTCCTCTGGAAAACAGACGATGTCCCACGGCTACCTATTGCTGAGGATGTCTGACTTAGATCACTCAGAATTGTCCTGGGTATCTTCATATAGTCTGTGATATTCTGCAACACCTCTATTCACAGATAGGCAAAGTGATTTACTGAAGCAAATGTGCAAGTCAGGAGAAGAGATGAGGAAAGAATGAGTCTCCTAAATCCTAATCCTGATGCCTTGCGCACTAGGCTGTTACTCCTTTTCTGTGTTTGCAAAGAAAAATACACAATTTATTTGTTTACTACCAGCTCTATGGCCATAATTACCGTGTCATGTGAGCAATTCAATATAATCTTCTTCATTCCAAGATGTAGACTGATCTATCATTAAGTAAGAATACTTAATTACAACTTAGTATTCATGCTAGATATAAGCTGAGGAACCATCCTGTTATTTTTATTAACTACGTAAGGCTTTAATTCTTTTAAGTTTTGAACTATTACTATCTGAGAAATATGAATAAGAGCATAAGACCACTCCTCCCTCCAAGAAAGCTCTTAGAGAAGCAACTTCTTTGATAGGTAGTTGCTGGAACATCTGCATCATTTAATAATATATGCCCAATTTTGTAGTTGAAAACAAAATTTAAATATGATTCAAACTGTGAATGAATCAAAATTAAAGAGGACTTAAAACAACGAACAGTAATGAAAGCTTTAGAAGTCTCATTCTCTAATACGTTATCTTATACCAGTACGTGGGTCATCTTTAGTTTGCTGAATTCTTTCAAATGATGCCAGATTTGGCAATCAAAATGAAACAACCCAGAAAAGCACACAGAGTTGTTTACATTTGAAATGGTAGTTGCATTTTTACCAGCCTGGGAGAGTAAGAGACACAACAAGGCTCTAAGCGCTGAAGAGGATGCTCCTGAGTGCACATACCTCTGAACAATTTGTTTTATTACGTGTCTGCTCACACAAAGTAAAATGTCTTTGCTAGCTTTTGCTGAAAACACAAGACTTCAGGCATAAGATATATGGCCACTTCTGACTTGTAGCACCCTACTACATCACTTCTACTTTTTTACTTACTGTTTAACACTTGACAAGTCACTTCACCCATATATGCTGTTATCCTTTCTCAGAAAATGGAAACTCACTTATATCTTCAACTTCACAACTTTCTTATGAGGACTGTTAATTTTTTTAATGCTCATAAGAACTCAGGAGAGGCCTGGAACTCCTAAATATTTAAAAGATAACCACAATATAGAAAACCCTTATGAACTACAACGAGATCAAAAAGCATAAAGACTTTAAAGAACATAGACAAAATTAAATAACCCAAAATAACATAGGCCAGCAGCTATTTCACAGCCTCTTCAGTTTTAAATTGCTACAACCCCCGTTTTACACCCCAAACAGCAGCGAGGCTATTCGCACCCTTGGGCCTAGGCAAGTGGTGGGGCTGGGACAGGCTGGCTGCCAGCCCAAGCTTCTCACCTGCCCACTGGAGGCAGTTGCTGAAACCAGATGAGAAGCTCAGGTAAGAAGGTGCAAATCCCTTCCTGGATCACCAGGTAAGGTTAGTGGAGAACAGTTCTCCAGGACTCAGGCAGGCCATGTGCCTGCACTAGCAAAGATGGGGACCAGAAAGTGCACAAACTAATCCAAAATGACTACAGGGTGCTACATCTTTGCATTAATAACACACAGGATGAAAATACACCCGGAAGATGGGAGAGATGAAAGTAAAAATACACTTCCCCCAAATTTCTCATGTCTATGTTGCAGTGGCATGCTAGCTGTGCTGCAACATGAACTGCTGATGGGTCTGCTCCTGCATGGAAAAAGAGACATCACCTCATAGTGCTTATCCTCACCCTGGGTCTTAGCCTTTGCCTCCTTTTTCCTTTCGCCGACTCCGAGCCTTTCCACAGGACTGAAATGTGATAGTCTTATGGAGGCTGCACTGGCTGGAAGATCAAGCAGACCGCCAAATACCACTTAGCACTGCCCATGCCACAACTGGTCTGGGTTTCTGTTTTCTATGTATTATTGTGTTTAAATTATAATTTTGCAATATTCCTCAAGCTGAGAGGAGAAAGACCAAAGTGGAAGGCAGATAAAAGTGGTGGGGAGGAAAGGAATCTTATTCTGCAAATTTATGTTTCCTATAATTCTAGTTGCTGGCAATTTCAGCATTTAATCTTGAACAACAAACCAAAAAGATACAAACAAGAGGGTTAATTTAGGCCTGTCCCTAGTGACTTGCTTCAAAGATGGAAAACAAGAAGAGTAAATTGATTTTCCATAGTCATTTTAGTGAAGGAATAGAAATAGGTGAGAGTGGCTCAGATTTTTTAAGACTGTCTTTGTGACAGATACAGTAAACAAAATTGGTTCAAATCAGCAATTAGAGATTATACATCCTTGGTTTTGATGAGAAAAATGTGCCAAATAAGTTCAAAGTATTTCTGTTTAAGTAATAAAACCCTTTAAAAATGACAGTTCTCTTAATTTTAATTAAAGCCATATTTCATCTGAAAGCAAAGAAAAATATTAGTCATCTTGTAAACAAAACTACCATTTCCCATTTTCTGTCACAGCAGAATGCTAAAGTCATAAAACCACAGATAGATTCTGAAACTATATGATTATGGAACTGTCTGCGTAGCTTATCCTCTCGGTTACCAGAGAAGTACTAAATTCAAAGGCAAAGGCTATATTCAATTGCAAATCAACATATCTGAATGTTTGCTAACTCATCAAAATCAACCTGTTTCTAACAAAATAACAAAAAATGCAAATGCAAAGGAGGACTGAATCTTATTATTCAAATCGAGCTTTTTATCGTGTACCCTGAAAGTGAGTTTAAGCTCTGTAACATAAATCCCTTTGTTTAAACCAATCGACCCTGGAGCTCTTTACTGTCCGCCAAGGAACCTATTGATGGCTTTAATTCAGAAAAGCCCCGAAGAAAATGTACAACTTTAAACAGGTAAATAGTGCCATTGATTTCAATGAGATTAGCCATGTTTCTAAAATTATATCAGACAAGATCTGAGGCATCATATCTTTTACAGGAGAGCTGATTAGAGAGAGAGCAAACACACAAACTCTCAGCCACACTAATGCTTCACAAGGTCTGAAATGGAAGCAAAACCATCCATCTTGAAAACAACTATTTGTGAGTTTAAAATTATCACATTTAATCAGATACACTGTCTGAAAGAAGGGCAAGTTGGTACTTGTAGTGCAGAGGGGGATGTTAGCCTCGTGAGAGGTTATAATGTTATTAATTTGCAAAGGGGCAGAGGGAGAATAACAAAGGTGGCAGGGTTTGCCACTGGAACAGATAAAGGAAAGCAGGGAAGTGGGAAGTACTGAAAACTGATAAGTACTAGTAAGTGGCAAGACCCAGATTTACTATCCACTGAAGCTGTTAATTTTAATATCCAGGCTTATTGCTAAGGTGTTTTATAAACCTTCTTTAAGGTAGCAGATGGAGCCAATAATTTCTGAAAAATGTTTCTCCTGCAAAAGCCAGGACAGGATTTGGTGACAGATTTGGTCCTTTTTGTGTTCCTGTTTCCTTTGCTGAATGACAGAAGCCACAGAGAAGTGTCATGTTGCTATACAGGAAACACTGTATACCCCAGTCCTGTGTGAATGACTAAATCAACTGTCTTGGCTTGTGCTGCAGGAAGAATTGGTTCAAGTTCCAAAAATGAGATCCATAGTGAACAGTCAAATCTCATTATCTGAAGGAGGACAATGACAAACTGGAAAGAAGAAAAACATTTAATCCCTTCCACACCCAAAGTCTTTCCCCAGTCTGCTATTTGGAAAAAAAAAAAAAAAAAAAAGTTAAAAATCCTAACCCGAACAATCTTCCTGAAAACCTTCATATTCCTTTTATTTCCTTCTCAGATACCTCCTGTCTCTGCAGAGAGCTTCTGACTGGGGCTTTGACACTGGACTGATGAAGGGCATAGGCAGCTATGATCCAGAGACTGACACTTGTAGAGTTATCAATAGCCAAAATAATGGAGAGAGAATTAACCTTTTCTTTTTATTAAGTGCCCCAGGAGAGTTTCTGTTGAGCTTGTATTCATAGGGCTTTTTGACTAAAAGGTTATAGCAGTTGTTTAGAATGGGAAATAAATACTGTGAGGTTCTGTGGTTCGATAAATACATGAATACATGTTACAGACTCATCTGGTGCTGAAATAAATTTGCTTTGTTTAGGGAGCTCATATTGAACTCCACTCTTTGGTAATGCCATTTTGCTACACACGTCATTTGCCTTGAGAGTCCAATCAATGAGTCCTCCTCGCTCACGGTGATACACTGCAAACAGTGATGCTCCAGATGATTAAACTTCTGCTTCCTGGGAAAAATTCCAGCTGAATTAATTCAGAACTATGCTGCAGATTAGTTACTGCTTTTAAGTCGTAAAAATACAGGCTGAGGTCTGAGCAGAGGCTTGAACGCCAGCACAAACTGCCTGTGTCAGCCTTCCCCGCTGCCTCCCCTGCCCGCCCGGCAGTTTGCTTAGAAATCTGCTCTTCACCTGCAAGTCTGCACAGCTCTGGAGCCGCCTATTGTTATTTAATATGTACTTCACAGTGGAATTTAATTGTTCCAATTAAGATCAGGACTCTCTTTCTCTAGGTGGTATGCAAAACATGTCTGCAGTCTAAACTTTCACCCCCTTCTCTGCCTGCCCTTTCATCATGCCCCCAAACAATCTCACAGATAATCCCAGCTTTTCTTCATTCGCTTTTCCTCCAAAATTCCTAAATGTCTCTTGCCAGGTCCTCACTGCAACCTCACTGAGTGTGGCTCCTACATCAGCATGCCAGGCACTTGTCCTGTTGGGTCAGATCCCTTTTTGTAGTCCATGTGCCCTGTGGAGTTGGGTATCCTCAGGGGCTCAGGATAGAAGGGTTCCCAGTGCAGCAATAACACTCACCCTCCTTGGATCACCCATCTATGTCACTGAGCCCCTTCAGAAACCAAAGAAAGGTAGAGAGAAGGCTTCAAAGCATGAGCTCTTGGGGCAGATGGCTCTTACCATCTCTGAAGCAAAAAAAGGAGCAAGTAGAGAAAGGAGATTATTTATATTAGGTGAAACCTCATCAATATATTGGCCCAATCAAATCTGAGAAGTGAGTCCACAAGCAGTGTGAAGTCCTTACAGCAAGGCAGAAAACAAGGCTCCTCTTGCAGCAAAACTGTAAGGGGCATCAAAACAGTGGTCTGACAAAATGTTGCACTGCTGGATGCACAGTGCTGCAGGGAAGGAGTGTGAGTGTGGCCAAGGCATGAAGGCCACCAGCATCAGCCACAATCCCTGCTGCTGCTTGGCCCTTCTTGGGGCAGGCATAAAACCCTCCTGCAGCCAGAGGGACAAGCTGCAAAGCCCCCTTTGCAATTCAAATATCTGCAGAGCTAATATCTGTCTAGTTTTTAGTCCCTGAGCTCTGTAAGGGAGCCACAATTGAGAAGCAAGAGTATCCTAAGATGCACACTTTTAATATAAAAGTAATCTAACTGTTTGGGTTTTATCAATTATATAAACCACATGATCAAAACGTAACTGACCTTTACTTCTAAATCTGTGTTCAATAAAAGAGGATTACAATTGTTTGTGAACTTTGCAAAGTCTGTAACATGGCTCAGGGAAAAAAACCCTCAGTTTATATTTGTCTAATCCCTAATAGCTGCTGACAGTCTGTGAAACAAATAGTTTTAATTATTTTCTCCTTGATGAATCTCAGGTCTCATAATTTAATCAAAAAATAGCACATTACCAACCATTTGGATTAAAAGAAGAGTCATACAGTAGGAAAAAAAGGAAATTGCATTAGCATCAAACAGTGACAAGTATGTCCCTCTTATTGCAGCCCTATCCTGAAACAACAGAACATTTACAACTCCTCCCTTGAAAAAAACCCAAGCACAAAAAAAACCCCTTAAGATTTTTCCCATTTTTCCTGAGATTTATGGCTATTGAAAATGTCAATGCAGTCTCTGTAACAAGAAAAATAAAATTTGAAGTCTGTGTCAATTATTAATGAACAATGTATGGATCTTATATATTGGTGTAAAATAAGTGCTGCCTATTTTTTTATAGGAACTATTGATGCATGAAAATTACTATAGAGCTAATCAATAGGTAATGACTATATTTCAGGAGTAATGCTCTGTTCAGAGGAAAAAAATGGCTGCAATTCACAAACAATTATTGACACCATGAAGCATATGAATCAATGCCCACAAGAGATCTGCACATTATTTAAAATTTCTTCAGCAGTATTTGCCTTTGTTCCTTCATCCCAGAGTAATTTTTCCTGCCTGTAGTACTGTGAATATATTACAGGTTAGTGTGAATATATTAAAGACACTGGAATAAAGTGCAAAAGCTGGACTTCTGACGGATAAGTCTAACAGCCAGCATGACTATTACTGGAGTGCTATAGGCATGGGGCTCTGTGCAAAGCTCTTTCTTGCATAAGACATTGTCAGTCACAAAATGATCAAGAACTTCACCTCTCATGGGCCCAGTATAACCCTGCAGGACTTCAAATTTTTAAAGTCTTCCCAGTTTCTTTTTCAACATGCAAAGGTGGCTGGAGTTGGAGGTCGTGTGTCACAGTGCTCACTGAAGTCTCCCAGGAAGACATTTATCACTGGCTCCTGAAGTGAACTAATGAGTTCCCATTGGCCTGATTCTCTAAATATAGACTTTTGCCTTGTTTTTAACACCATCTCTGTGTAGAGCAAGGAAAAAGCATGAGCTAGTCCAAGGTACAAATCTGAATTCTCCTCTGTTAACACAGGGGAGAGAATAACTCATCCATTCTTCACTTGCATAAACAATACCCCAGATGTACAGGGCAGTGAAGAAGCCCAATTACCTCTGGCTCTCACATTTTTCTTTTTCAGTTACATGCGTCTTGAGACATGGCTGCTTTACAGCTTGAAATGATGTACTTTTACTTTAGGTTTTAACTGCAAATCAGTTTGCTACCCCCAGAACTAACATCCAGTCTTTGCTTAGGAAATGACTAGAAATAACAAGGTTTGTGTTTCTTACTACAGTTCTGCAGAAGAAAACAGCAGTACTTTTAAACTACTAATATAATAAAATGGAGAAAAGTGGTTTGGTTATTGAAAAATCAGGCAGATTCCTCTTCTAGTCTAAATTAATATTATGAAGAATTTACAAATAGCTGTAGATGACCACAGCAGAAAAAAACCACCATAACCACAAATTTGAAGAGAAAATAGCACTGAGGAAACACGTTCTTACAGAAAATGTTTCCCTAAACAAAAAATAGCGCCTGAGCCAAGTATGCTCTTTAGCTCCTTCTCTGAAAATGTGAACTCATTTCAAGAATGCTCAGTCAGGGTTTTTTCCTTTTATTTAGGCAAGTATGAGAAGTTACAAAACAAGACTGAAGATTTTCTCAGCACACACCTCATTTGCAAGTAGTAGAGTTGCCCACACCCGTAGAGTTTGCTTTTGTTTAGAAAGGGAAATAAAATCTAGAGAGTCCTCTGGCCTGCACTAACTGCAGCTACATTAAATAAGTAAAAATATAAGTATTTCACAACTATAAAGTGTGAAGGAGGCTCAACAAAATGGACATGAGAATATAGCACAGAATATATTGGCATAATTTAAAAATAAAGATAAAAATATGTATTTATGGGGTGAGGAGCAGGAAAGGAAGCTGCTATCCCAAAGCTCGTGCACCAGAGCACACTGCCCTGCCAGCTCCCGGTTTTCTGGTTTAATTTAGAGAAAAGGTTACTATCATCTATCATGTTGCATGGGGCGTCAGAAAAGCCAGCCCTACATATTTTATCATTAAGAAGCCCCCCTGAAGAGGTGTTTTAAATGCCTGCAACAGAGGTTAGCTGAATACTTGCCAGCAGCACTGTAGCTGTGCCCTTTCTTCCAATTCAAAAGTATATTAACCAGAGGATAATTGCAGGTTTTCTCATCCATAATCTACAGTGACAATAACAAACAGCAGATCAAATGAAAATGATCTTGCATTCTTCCAAAATATTCAATGCTTTGTGTTTTGTTAAAGCTATTTATCTATCTTTTCTAAAAATTCTTAGAGTATTGTGGGTGACTGAAATTAAGAGTGAAAGAATATTATTAAAAACTACTTAATAATATACATTTAACTTGCAAAGCTACATTAGGCTACAATTTTTTTCAAAATACAATAAAAAATAGTTTTTATCAATATAATTTTGTATATGAGAAAGTTCTGCACTTGAAGGTAAGTCAAATTTTAACATGAAAGTTATCTAGTCTCCACAGATTTTATCAAAGGTATTTCAAAACACGAAAGGTATGCCAGGTTCCTGCATGTTAGATACATCTCTTTTTCTATGATAAAGGACTTTGTAACTGTAATAAGAAAATACTTGCAAAAGGCTGTTAATAAATATCTACTGTCAACAAAAGTTTTACAGAAATACATGGTGACAGTGAAAATAGGGAAAACCAAGAAATTAAGTTATATGCATTTACCTAACAAAAATACCTTCCACCTACCACATGAAAATAAGGGACTTTTTATGCAAGAAAACTTCACATGAAGAAATACCTATTGGTACAAATGATCCACTAATGCAGTGTTCTTTACCAGAGAAACTATGCACTGTTTACTACTTCCTTGAAGTGGCAAAGAACACAGGCATCTCAGTGACATGATTCATAGACAGATATTTCCATCATAAATATAAAAGAAACCCTACAGGCTGCTGACAGCAATGAAAGGGGAATGAGAGATTACTGAAATACAGCTAAATTGAGGGCAGCTTAAGACCCAAGTTTCAGTTCCCCACACCATTTATTTCTTGACAGTTCACATTTTTGGTAGAATCTAAGGGATTTATTTTTAAATCTAGGCACCCATTCATATCAGAGGGCAAAGCTTTAACTCAGTAATTTGGAGCATCGGCACATCTTAGCTATCACAACAGATCCGTGATCAGTAGTTTGCAACAGGTTTATTGCTCTGACTTGAAAGACCCACCCAAGAAAGACCAAGAGCCCAGCTTTGCCTCCCCTAAAATAACACATCATGGTTTAAATAAAAAAGTCCACAAAAACTAAAAACAACAAAATTTTTTTGTTTGTTTTTCAAATTTTAAAATGTGCGGTATAATTTTTCCATAAGAAAAATATGGCAAATACCAGTGAAAACACTGATTCAGATAAAACAGGCGTGCCATCACAAAAAAGGAATGTAAGAATATCTTTCTTTCCCTCAGGCAAAATCCTGAACTAAATCCTCTGTTCTGGACATTTTAAGAATAGAAATCTTCATTGCGCAAACCCCCACTAGTCTACTCTGGATGCTGTCAGTTGGAGCTCTTCAGATGACTTCCAGTAGAGCTACAAGCTTCTCCAAAGGTAGTCACTTCAAAGGTACTTTAGATGCAAACCAGACAACCAGGAAGGCCCAAGACCAAGTCTTGAGCTGCTTGTGGAAACAAAGGGGAAGCCACTGTCCCTCTTACCAGTGTCACATGCTACCTGCTGCTGCCCTCAGCTGCCTGGCCTCTCTGCTGGAAGGGGTCTCTCAATGATCAACTTCTAGAAGAATGTGGTAGTAACCCAGATTAGAGATTAACAGAGTATCTATGCCAACTATTTCTACAGCTCTGTTTTTAATTTACCCTGGCTAATTTATTTCTTAATAGCATGCATAAATTTCTTGACCAAGACAATAGATCTCATTTTCATTGAAGGTTCTTCAGTCTGACCCATAGCCCCACCTTCACTTTTCTCCTGTAAACAAGAGCCAGCACTGTGAAAGCACAGTTCAACACAGCTTATCAACAAACAGCTAGAAGAACTAATGCCTAGAAAGGCAAGGATGGAGGTGACTGCATGAATTGGCANGAGAGAGTCCAGCGTAGGGCTACAAAGATGATTAAGGGAGTGGAGCATCTCCCTTATGAGGAAAGGCTGAGGGAGCTGGGTCTCTTTAGTTTGCAGAAGAGGAGACTGAGGGGAGACCTCATTAATGTTTATAAATATATAAAGGGGGAGTGTCACGAAGATGGAGCCAGGCTCTTCTCAGTGACAAACAATGATAAGACAAGGGGTAACGGGTACAAATTGGAACACAGGAGGTTCCACTTAAATATGAGAAGAAACTTCTTCTCAGTGAGGGTAACAGGACACTGGAACGGGCTGCCCAGGGAGGTTGTGGAGTCTCCTTCTCTGGAGATATTCAAAACCCGCCTGGATGCCTTCCTGTGTAACCTCATCTAGGTGTTCCTGCTCCGGCAGGGGGATTGGACTAGATGATCTTTTGAGGTCCCTTCCAATCCCTGACATTCTGTGATTCTGTGATTCTATGATCTCTACCAAAGGTCTCCTAAAGAAGAATTTGTTGGGTACTCAACATGTTCAAAATCAAAATGAATGTTGTTGGGAAATCATCACTTTTGGGCCCCTATACTGGACTCTATATTCTCTTCAGTATAGGTGTAAAACAGACAAACCTGATGGAGAAAAAAATTGATCTGAAATACAAAAGGCATTCAGAAGGAACAGGAGACTGCAGGAACCTCTTCAGACACCTCTGATCTCATATTGCAGATATGCTATCAGCTGATCTTCTCCATAAATTTATTTAAACTCCATCTTAAGAACAAGTTTTCTTATAGATACCACTCTGTGGAAGCCTTTTCCAGAGTCTGATTTCAATTATTAGAAACAAGTTTATTACTTCTTTCTTCTTCTTTCTTTCTCATTTCTCAAAGTAAATACATTTCCAGTCAGCTTGCTTCAATTCATTCTTGTCTTGATAAAATTGTTTCCTTAAAAGCTATCTCACGTTCCTGTTTATTTTGATTAAAGGCTATTGCTAGATATCATGATATAACTTGGCAATAAAGAGAAAAAACTATAAATTGTTGCCTAAAGCTTCTACAGAGTCAAACTGAAATCAACACACGAAAGATATGCTGTCTTTATGGTAACAGTGATAGCACTGGTACCATCCTTGAGCAGGATGGTACCTGCTCACATCAATAAATCCTAATGATTCTAATGCTGAAAATGCTTTCCTTCCAACTGGGAAAGTGTGGGACAGATTGTGCATCACATGTACAACTGCTGCTTTTGAGCACTGGAGGTGCTTTGTAATACCCTTGGCTCCTCTGAGTAAACGATTGTGTAGTGACCTGAGATGACAAATCCAGGTACCTCAGCATAAACACATTTTGTATTTTATCACTTTTTCAAAAGGCTAGAAATAGATGACTCACCAGCAATCTGCCTTTGAGCCAGCGCTGTGCAGAGTGGGTTGAATCTCTCATAGGAGAAGTTATAGAGCCAAGGTGATGGATATATTTTGCAGTGAAAACAGTGTTTCATATGAAACAGGCTTGTCTCAATATGAAGGAAAAAAACCCACCACACCACCAAACCAAAACTGAACACTGAGTGTATATAAAATAGTATTAATAGGGCAATTATATTTAGAAAAAAAAAAGACTATGTAAAACTGCTTCGTGCCTTCCAGATCTACTTGTTGAACAGATTTCAAGCAACATCAGCTGAATCCAGTATTATAAACATTTGAAGTACTCACTACCTCTGGGGAATTGCAGGGTCTCTAAAGTGGTTAGGGTTTGGTGTATCTGTGCCAGCCTTAATCCACTTCCCCAGATAACAGGCATATAAAATAGGACATGTGCCACAAACGTAAACTGGGCAAGAAATATAAAAGACAAGCTCTAGATCAAGGAGAACCTCTAAGAAGCAGGATCAGACATGTAAAATGCTTTACATAAGGACAGTACTCCACATAGAGGATGATAAGTTAGATCAGATAATCCTTCCTACAACAATACACAATAAGACTGGGACCTGGATGGTTTTAGGTTTGGGCATCATTTATTTGTTTAGCAGGTTCTGATCAGGAAAATGGGCATCTAAGTTGTCATTTTTTAGTTGTCATTACTGGTCATGATATATGAGAGTGGTGATAACTGAACTCCTCTCTGAGAAATGACCAAGCTGCATTCACAGCTTGGGCAGTCATAAAAATAACCTTTGTACCTGGGCAATGTACAAACCTGACAGAAAAAACAAGCATGCTACCCCATAGTGCCTTTTCTACATTCATTTTTAGAACAGAGCCACCTGTCAAAATATACTCATAGCCTGTAATTTTATTTTCAGCTCTCTGAACTCCAAAAACACACAGCTTTTGACTCCCTGCATTTTTAATCATCTTAGGATAGTATGTGACAAGTGGCAGACACTGTGGAAGACTGCATTTTGCATTTTAAGAGCTTGGCAGGCAAAGATATTAAATAAGTCAATCAATATCACTCTTTCTGAGACACATTCAGCCTCTGCATACTGTTGCCTGCTGCAGGCATGCAAGGCAGCTGTAGAGCTGTTGCATAACACCCCTCGTAGCAAAACTGTGGGAGCAGAGAGCTGCCAGGCACAGGGCACCAACTCTGGCCTCTGCTATTCATTCAAAAAGTCACATACATGCTAAATTGGATGAACTATTAATAGGATGGTAAGTTAAGCTTGTAAATTGGTGGTGGCTAGATCCAAGACTTTGATGACCAATTAGGAGACATTGGGAGCAACTCACTTTTTCAGACCGTGCCTAAGACACTTTTTCAGACTGTGTCAGCAGCAGCACCTCCTTCCTATTCCAGTGACAGAAAAGTAGGTCAGCATAGACAGGGCTAAACTAATACCACTGTAAATCCCATCCGCGATAAACTGCCCAAGTTCATTCTTGTTTTATTGCACATTGCTCACGTTTCATCCACATCCCCTTCTACATATGTTCTGTATTCCCCACAGAGCACCTGGTCTGTGGTAATGTAACTCCTGTGGTTACTTCCCCTTTCCAGCACTGAGATGGCAACAACCAAATGCAGTCATTGGCCCTGAAGAGACTCACAGCCCCGACTTAAAGAGAATTTTTAAATATTTAATAACTTATAGAAACCACTAACTCTGGACAGATTTTATCAGTGACTTGCGTTTGTGCCACATCTAGGATCAAGTTCCTCCTAGGAAAATGGTGGGGCTAGAGCCACTGCACCAAATTCCCTTCTCATATTTACTTACTAAAAACCACCAAATCCCATGTACTTGGTTGAGAACATAATGAGAACAAAACAAAGCATGTGAACTATGTCTTGAAGTATCTCAACACCCTTTCCAAAATGCAGACACCAATGTTTTAGACTAGCAATCATAATTGCCATAATTCATTACTAAAGCCAGAGTTACTCAAGTGACTTCTGTATTGAAACTTTTCAAAACTCACAAACTGGACGATACTGTTATTTTTTAAAATGTATTTGTTGCTTCCAGTTCTTCCTCTAATAGTGGATGGTGTTTGCTTTCCGTGGTTCTCTCTTGTTACATGCATTATGAATACATAGAGAGAGTACACAAAACTACCCATGTAAATACATGGCAATATCTATGTGATAAACAGCGGAGGCACACGATGAGAAATCCATTTCACAAGTAACGGGGATTTCCTCACCTGTGGCTGCCCATGAACACATTTCCCACTTATACGGGAAATGGTCTGATACCACAAACACCTTAGAGCTGCCACTTGAAAAAACAGCTTGATTACAGATTACTTGTGCACCAGATATGTGAACACATCTTTCCAGTTCCTACTCTTTCCTGTGCACATCAAAAAATATACTACCTTCAGTTCTTTACTAACCTCGCTGGTTTTTAAAATAACAGAAATTTAATGTCCTGTACCTTGGGATAGGATTCATCTTAACTAATTTTATATCTTTATACAGCACAGATGTCTATAGCTGAGCTAGTCATCAGAGGACGCCTTCATCGTTCACAGGGATAAACTGGCACTTGAAGAACTTTATTCACCTGGCCAGCTGTAGATATTTATCTTAGGATAAGACAGATCCAGTACTAGCAGTGAAGGAGCATGAGGAGATCACTGGATGAACAATTCTTATGTAGGAATTCATACTGCAGACATTTATGAACTAGGAGACCTGACAGGGATGGCTTCCAGTTTTAGATACCTTAGAACACTGGAAAAGGGGATGTTTTCTGCTTCTTGGCATTTTCTGTCAACTTTTGAAAGCTCAGGATAACCACTAAAAGTTGTGTCTACATTGTTCATGGAAGAGTTTCCTTAGTTCACATTGAAGGTTTGTCAATCTCCTTAGATTACTGGCAAATTAAAGACTGTCACATTCAGAGAGAGGGAAAGAAGTGCACGTAAAGCTCCAAAACCTCCTAAAATTAATTTTTCTGTAGTGAGTAGGGGCTTAAGGTGCTGAGGCTCTGCAATATAAATTTTATGAGCGTTTTTTTGTTATGGATGCATTACTCACAACTAGCAAAATAATAAGGAATTTAGGTAGGCCATCCCCAGAGAAATATTAATTGATCTATAATGCACACCACACCTGGTGGCAAACTGTCCATGTATATATATATGAATATGCACTCCCACAAGCACCTCCTCTGCATCTCCTTATTTCAGTGATCTAATTGCAAACTACTGTTCACCTGTAAGCTTGGTAGCAGGATTTTCCAAGGGAAATCAGTGGTCTTTCTCCTTAACTCAGTGTCATGGCTCTTTCACATGCATAAGAGAAATTGCCTGTAACCCCTGTTCCTACCCTTGCTGAATGGGTCATTTCAGTGGGACTGGGGTGGTCTCCTCTCTTGCTCTTTCTCTCTCTCAAAGAGCTGAGAGATACACTGATGAGAAAGATTAGTGGCTGCCCTGTATCCTGCTGCCAGTGGGTTCAAGTTTCCAACAGCATTGTATTACCTGACTGAAAGAAAATGGAATTTTAATTATGTGGTGGAGGTAGAACTTCCCAGGAGAATTAGAGCAGAGTGATACTATAACCCCTAACTATAAAGATTATGGATTGAAAGTGAAAGGCTAATGGTCTACTTGAAATGTCAAGATTTTCTCTAATTCCCAAACCTTTCAAACTCTTTTTTGAGACCTACGCATTAGAGGCATTGTGGTTATCTTCTTTTAAACTGACAGGAATCGGTACTGAGTCCCTGGCACGTGTTTGGTCCACAGCAAATTATCTTCCTCTTTTGTTTCCTCCACTTTCAACAAGTTTAACAGGGAATAGATTACAATACAAAGGAATTAACCAAGTGCATAAGAAAGTACTGCCAAGAAAGGTTAGTAAGGAATAAATTGATTGATGGGAAATATCTTTCCTAAGTAACTCTGTGGATTCTGAATGTGAAAGTAGTTACAGATTACAAGACGACAGGTGCTGATGTGCTAACACTGGCTAGGCTCATATATTTTTACAATTTCTTAACTGTTTACTTACTCTATCCTCATTACAGCAGTACAGAGACTATTTTTTCCACTCTTTTGGATACAAATTGCATTCCTTTCAGAGAGAATGAAAGAATCTGCCTGAATTGTCAAGATAAATCAACAATTCTCTACTACACAGGAGTTAGGGATAAACCTTTTCTTACACAATACAAATACTTGTTTTCACTATGCTTCTGACCTGCCAGCAAAAAAAACAACCCACATTTTAGTTGCTTACCAGTCCAAAAGTTTCTCTCCAAAACAATTTCACATAGGGCAAGCATAGGTTTTTACATTGTGCATAGTGTAGGTTTAATCCATTTTTCTTTAGACCATTTTCCAGGCTAAAAAGGGTCACTGCCTGCAGGACAGTCAGACATATAAACAGCGTTCCTGTCCTCTGAACTGTTTTGAAAGAGAGAGGATAGTCCTCCCATTTCACACTGTCAGGAAAAGAAAAAGGATGCTCTTCTCTTTTTAACTAAATAACTAAAACTGTGGGATAGGGCATGAGATGGGTTGCTGACTGTGCACACTGCTTCATTTTTTGTTTGCTCCATAGCTGTGTTTCGGCCTGTTCCAACTAGCAACCTCTAAGAGGAAGCCTGGGTGTGGTCTGGGGATAAATCACGCCAGCAGCTGCTCCAAAAGAGAGTTTAAACAAAAACTTCAACAGCCTTGACTCCCTCTGATGCACATCCCACCTGTTCTGTGCTGTCCCACACAGCATCCTTACCCCTTTGTGTGCCATACACCAAGGCATGCAACATAAATCATTCACTTTCCTGCCATCAAAGCATTCTCCAGCAACTCTCAATGTGTCTTTTAAAATAAACACTTTGGCAACTTAGATCTGAGGAAACATGTACAAAAATAACGATATCCTGGAACAAGGGAACAACAAATTCAGTGGAGACCAGGGTCCAATGCTATTTAGGGGTGCACTGAGAATTAGCTTACTTTAGAGGAGTCTGATCTTAATTAGGACAGAGATAAAAGACTGTGCTCTGAAGCCTTCTTATGAAATGGTTTAGGTTGAAAGGGATCTTTTAAAGACTATCCAGTTCCAGCACCCTTGCCATGGGCAGAGACACCTTCCACTAGACCAGACTGCTGAAAGTCCTATCCAACCTGGCCTTGAACACTTCTAGG
Source organism: Brachypteracias leptosomus (assembly GCA_013401335.1). Classification (NCBI taxonomy): domain Eukaryota; kingdom Metazoa; phylum Chordata; class Aves; order Coraciiformes; family Brachypteraciidae; genus Brachypteracias; species Brachypteracias leptosomus. The sequence goes on along the minus strand of VYZX01029397.1, from coordinate 332,717 downwards.
GAGGGGGCATCCACATCATCTTTGGGTAATCCGTTCCAGCGTCTCACCAGCCTCATAGTGAAGAACTTCTTCCTAATATCTAATCTAAGTCTACCCTCTTCCAGTTTGAAGCCATTACTTCTCATCCTATCACTACATGCCCTTGTAAAAAGTCCCTCTCCATCTTTCCTGTAGACCTCCTTTAAGTACTGTATGGTGGCTATAAGGTCTCCCTGGAGCCTTCTCTTTTCCAGGCTGAACAACTCCAACTCTTCTCAGTCTGTCTTCATAGGGGATCCAGCCTGATCATCTTTATAGTCCTTATTTATGAAATAGAATAAATAAAGCAACCAAGCTATATCCACACACCCTATAACAGGCAGGACCTGAATACCCACCCAAGTCCAGGAAAATACTCAGATCACTGGGGTTTGGGAGCTCAAAGATGGATTTCTCATCAGCCTTCTCAGGCAGGTCCCTCCATCTTTCTCTTTGGAATCATTCTATGGCTGTATGAGTAATCAAATATTTATTAGACAGAAAAAAAGAAACCCTATGGCTCTGAAGCTTAAATCCCTGTACCAATGTGTAAAAAAATGGGACATGTTTAAGACCAGCATTACTGGAATAAACTAGACTGTTTCCTTCTCTCTGATTTTGACCAGAATCCTACTTTTGATCCAAACAGCCTTTTGTAAAAATTAAGCACAAATTACATCTTTCTGCAAGGAGTTTTCATTTTGTGAGAAAATTCCAGACCAGCCTTACGTGAGGACCATGCACTCACGTGGACAGAAGATGTTGATGCTGATGAATTGCTGCTTTCAGCTGCAGAATTTAATTATTCTCATTCTCTACAGCTGGCGCTATTGTGTGCTGATGTGTTTGTCTTCTGACACCTCGGAAGGGAGGATGAAATGAATTTTCTACATTCACAGTGCCAAAGGGACAGTTTGAATAAGAAATGCTGCAATAAGACCTGTATGACTATGTCCTCTGGCATGAATGATGAATCCAGGTTCTTTAGATCTTGTTTTCTAGCAGTACTTACAGACTGGAAGCATTTCTTTAAAAATGGTATAGGAAAATTACACTAAAGTTAAGTCTATTTTGGCAGATGAAAGAAATGAGCTAGATTATATTGGCTGATTTCTAGCCTGTGTTCCTGAAGCCTTTCCCTTCATTTTTACAGGCTGGCGGGGTCACTAATCCTACTCATTTTCAGTTTGCCAGTCAATAATCACTTACGTGGCACTATGTCTTTGGAGATGACAGCTGAGACAAGATCTGATGCGCAGTCTTCCTTCCACAATGCCTTTCTAAATACCAATTTGAGGCAGCTGAAAGGACTGAATACTCTATATCTGATAGTGACACGTTCACCAAGCCTGTCAGAAAGAGGGTTTTGGGGAAGTTTACAACACTGCTGTGCAGGAAATGTCTCTACTTTGATGGCATAATGAAGACATATGAAGCAGAACAGTCCTTGCCATTGGACATCAATGAGAGTCAACATTTTTTTTTTTTTTTTTTGTAAGGCATTTTAATTATATCACAAGCAGAGGTCATCTGGCTTTAGAATGAATATTCAGTATCTGTAGCTGAAGCAGAAATACTTGAGAGGGAAATGGTACCTTCCCAGCTTCCAGTTTGGACAGTACCCATCACTGTTTTGCACAGTTGGTTAAATTGCAATTTGATGCATGACAAATGACTTTTTAGGCTATTATCAGCTTACTAATTAGATATTGTTTGCTAGTTTGTACTTCACCTTTTCAAAAAGAACACTTCATATTAAAAATTCCTAAGGGATAACCTATTTCACTGCACTCTAGAGAGGACTGTGACAGCTCGACAGCTTTTATTTACTGAGAAGTCATAGCTGTAGAAATCAATCTACTTTTTTGAGGAATAAACACAATTTCTCTCTTGTATGTGACAGGTGCACTTCCTGATTATTAAAAATGTAGAGAAAACATTTGCAAAAGGGAAATTTAAAGAACAAGTACCACATCAGACAATAACTTTCCTGAGAAAGAATCGAGTTGAAAAAGAATGAAACCATCACTTCTAAAGGGTAAGCATTTGTTTCACAAATTTTATGACTGTCAGCAGATCCTTTAGCTGGACCTATCTTATTTCTACAGGAGTGCCTCTCACCACAGTTTGTCGAGGAAAAAAAACCCCAATGAAACTGATTTGGCAAAGATTTTTCTGAGCTACGTATCAAGACCAGAAGACAGTGTTATGAGAAACTCAAGCTGTTAATACTTTGAGTAAATTATATGTACCTATCATGGCCTATTTACGAGACTGCATGTTTATTTGTTTAAGTACCTAAATATCTTGAGGCAGCTCTGAGGCGGATGTTGAACTGACAGCCTTGCCTGCCACACTGATCTGCCTCAAATACAAGCAGCCCATCAAGAGTGGGGGCCTGGCTGCAATCCCTAGGAGGTATTTGACTTGAATGCAACTGGGACCAGCGCTAGCAGAAATGCATTCAAAGGTAGTGGAGGCTCTGCCACAATATTTTGGAATTACATCAAACAGCATGTTGACTCTCTCCTGAGGGAATGTGATGTGATAAATCCGCGATGCATTTCCTCACTGGAGCTATCCAGGCTGTGTTGGCTGTCAGAAGTGCCAGGTTGCAGTGGGTGAAGCAATTTCCTGCACACGTTTAGAAACCACTCAGGAATACTTATGGGTAATAAAAGTTAGTTGAGCCAATATGATTAGAGAGCTATCACCTCATTTTCAGTGCATTACTGCCATAATGTGAGAAGGAAGATTCATATATGTGCACTCGGGAATGAAATTCCAGGGGAGAAAAAATCCATAATACCAACTATCAGTTAATATTATCAGACAGCTGAATTTTCTTGTATTTGCTTTCTTACTTTTCTCAGGGGAAATTTGCCCTAGTGCACAAGACCAACACAAGACCCACTCATACTTGAATGCTGGATACCATGGCACTTGGTACAGTGCTACTGAAATCGCCAGGCAGGTTTTCAATGTGAGCTTGCCATGGAGCTAAACATCACCTTGTGATGCAGTTCTGCCAGAGATGAATGGGGCAAACCTATCTGATGAAGTGTTCCTAAATGTGAGAAAGGAAGGCAAAGTCAATCCTGAATACATAAACATATCTTAAGCAATAAGCAAATATAAATTGGAACTGTAACTCTAAAGTTGAAGGGAGGAAGGGAACAGTGAAAATGAAAGTTTCCCACTCTTTTAGCTTCTAGGAAAAACACATCAAGTGTTATATAAAAATGTTAAAATCTCAATCTCAATAACTGAAGCACTCAGTTATCCAAACCTGAAGTTATTCTGATTCAATAGGCAACTGAGGTACTTGCTTTTTAGGCAGTACACACACTTCACTTCCATGTAAGTTAGCATGTCTGCCTGTAACCTGTTGCAAAGCAGAATTCCTTTAGAGAGATGTCTCATCCGAAGAGCAGGAAGTGGTCAGGAACTATTGGTGGCATCACTATTGGAGCTGTAAGTACGAGACTCCCTCTTGGGATAAATCCAAACTCATTTTATGTGTGTTCAGTGATATCCCTATTCAGTGATAGGAGAGGGCTGGAGCATCTCACCTATGAAGACAGACTGAGAGAGTTGGGGTTATTCAGTCTGGAGAAGAGAAGGCTCTGAGGAGGCCTTATTGTGGCCTTCCAGTATCTTAAAGGGGCCTACAAGAAAGCTGGGGAGGGACTTTTTAGGATATTGTGTAGTGGTAGGACTAGGGGGAATGGATCAAAACTAGAGTTGGGTAGATTCAGATTAGATGTTAGGAAGAAGTTCTTCACCATGAGGGTGGTGAGACACTGGAACAGGTTGTCGAAGAGGTGGTGGAAGCCCCATCCCTGGAAGTTTTTAAGGCCAGGCTGGATGGGGCTTTGAGCAACCTGATCTAGTGGGAGGTGTCCCCACCTCCACCACGGCAGGGGGGTTGGAACTAGATGATCTTTAAGGTCCCTTCCAAGCCTGACAATTCTATGATTCTATGATCCATTCAGTCTCTAAAGGTGGTCAGTATAATACAAAAACATCTCCCTGGGCACATCAATAAAGCTGGATGGGACTGAGTGCTGTAAACAACAAGAGACTCAATTCTCAATCTCAGATGTGGAAATTCTGTCAGAATTTTGTGTTTCTAGAGGAAATGCTGAGCATAACCTAAACATCTACATGAAACTTGTGTTAGCAAGGTGAAGTAAGTCCAATGAAAAAATACCAACACCTGAGACTGATATTTAAAATTGCAATCACAAGAGAGAAAACAAGTTTAATATATACAGTCTGGCAAAGCTGGACTCTGCTTCTTTAAGAATGCATTGCATATTATGAGCATTCCTATTACAATTTTATCGCAATATTCAAAGTGTACTCAGAAGATACTATTAATTTTTTTAAATATGGGTTTATTTGTTTGCATCTTATTTTACAGCCACTCTTCCAGCCTCCAGTTTCATTTCTAAAATTAAAGCTAGTGATATTTCCATATCAAAGTTTAAAATTAATTTGCTTTGTAGGACATGCCCCTTGATCTAAAATACTTCATTTTAATTAGGACATTTAATTTTTTCTAATGGAATCAGGTTCCATTCACTTAATTCAAAACTACTTTTTGAAAGAGTTATAAGTAGTACATTTTCTCAGCGCAAGTACTCCTAAGGCTTGTCCACATGAGGAGATTGCACCTACGCAGCTAAACTGATTTCAGATTGACCTACTTACACCACTACAAAATGGTACTGAATTTAGTTGTAACTGCGTCTGCTCCACTTCTGGATCAGTTTTATCAAACAGTTTTAAGTTTCCTAATGCAGACCAGGAATAGATAATAGAAAATCAGATACCATTACAAGTATGTGTTAGGATGAAAAAGCTAAGTGAATGTTGTCCCACTTCTCAGAGTGTCTGGACCCGCGCAGCCTGGAGTATGGTCACTTCCCACCACCATTTCTGTTCAGCTTCCTTCTTCCTTTTGCCCTCTTCTCTATAACATGGTGCATACATGTAGACCATGCCAGATCATGTATGCTTCTCAGTCAGAGGATGTACAAGGCATTTCTAAGAAACACTTTGCATATTCTGTCTCCGTGTTAGGATGATGCTCTACCCCCACACATGCACACGGATAGGTCAGGGCAGAGATAATCAGTGCATGGGCAGAAACAGTGAAAGGCATTCCTTTCCCTTACTGTAAGAGCCCGCTCCCTCCATTTAAAATAAGTGTTTGTTCTGGGGAAGTCCTGTCTTCATCAATTTTGTACATCTCATCAGCACAGAGAAATGCAATAAATACTATACATTATGATAAACTCCAAAACACCTTCAGCTCAGTGCTGACTACAGCTCTCACAATGCAGGGACACGGTGACAAAATTATTTTTTTAAACATCATACCTTGAAAAATAGCCAGGCTGTCATCCATTTGACCACTTTTACAACCCAAAAGACATGCTTGTAGAGCTCAGTGTTCACTACTCCAGGGTCTACTACATTAGCAGTCACATGGCTTCCATTTGCAGTCAGAAGATACTGTAGTCGATAGGTAAATAACACAAGGGCAAGTTTGCTTTGGGCATAGGCTCCATGGGGTGAATATGAACATCTGTGTATGAGAGAAAAAGAGAGAGGGAGATGCTCATGAAAATAACCTGAAGGAAAACAGAATTGCACAAACATCAAATGTACTGCATTTTGCAATATCCAGCAAACAAACAGCTACACATTGAGTTGTCAGACGAAATAGCTTATCACTGGCAGATGTGCTATTTGGTGGAGTTTCGGTGATTACTACAGACACTAAGTCTGATTTATGTCAGGGTAAAAAAAAAATAAAATTACACAATACCTGCCAGAATCTCTATGTCAAACTATTCAAACCAGGAATGTTGAGGCACCAATCTCCAGGATATCATCACCTAGAGGCCCTCAAACTACTCTCCCCTTCCTCAGTGCTCTCAGTACCCTGTGCCCACCCAGTAAATCCGTGCCTGATCATACTACTCCTGGTTATTATGATTTGTACTGCCGCAGGACCTACTAGTTTCTGATGCAGGCTCCTGTGCTAGGCACAGTAGAGATGAGTAAGGCAATCATTGCACCTGCCCCAGTGACACATCAGATTATGCACAGCTAAAGAGTTGGATAAAAAGATGGGGCAAGGAAAGTGACTGCAAGTGTAACCACAGTTATGCCATATGCGGCCTTTAGAACAAAGATGGCTGGCTGGGTCTGTGCCAAAGAGGAGGTGATATGAAGGCACACAAACACTGGGAGTTATGGTAAAACAGTACCTGTTGAGACTCCTGTGCACCTTGCTCATCTGGATGCTGAATCTGCCTTTCTTTCAAGTCTACCTTTCTAGGAACTACTGATTAGCTGGGTTTCACTGCATGCAGGCAGCAGTTGGTTGTGGTTTTTTTTTTAAACAGCAGGTTAGTTCAAGGCAAATTAGCAGGTATGTCGCTTAAAGTGCTCCTCCCAACTGGGGCCTCAGCATCGCTTCCACAAATTCCTATGCCATGACAATTCATTCTTGTAATTACTAAAGCCTCTCATCTAACTTTTTTTGTGCAGAACCAAAGGTAATTCCCGGCATTACAGACAGCTTATAGGCAAAGCAGGCAGGAGCCTAAAGCAACAGGCTCCTTGGTGCAGCAAAACAGCTCTGGTCCCCATTCCTTTGCTTCTGCCAGAGCCTGTGGAAGGAGTGCCGCTTGCTGCTGCTGCTGCCAATGTGGAGCCAGGGGTTAGGGCAGCAGCTGCTGCTGGTAGAAGGAGATAGAGGGGCAACAACCCAGGAGCAGATGTCTCTTCCCCAGCTCTCTCCTTCCCCCTAGTTGTTGTCCTGCCTCTGTGACAGCTGCAGCTACAGCTCCATCCTCTATACCCTCACCCTTTGTGCAGCAAACTCCCAGGCTGGGGATGTTCCTACCCTGCTGAAAAGCGTGCCTTTAGTTTTCTGGGGTTGCTAATACATGCCAGGTTATTTTTTTTTTCTTTTTTTTTCCCCCTTGCTCTATCCTTGTTCAAGCAAATCACAAACAAACAGGCTGCAAAACCATGATATAAATTGAGACAGAATAAAAGAGGACAGCTGATCATAAATAGTCCTTGCTTCAACCAAAGGCCTGAGCTGTAACGTGCTGGATAACGTAACTCCACCATCACCTGCGCCTCAGGGTAAAATGGGCTATTTTAAGAAGAAAGAACAATCACTGCATGAATACAAAAGTGACTTGGCATTAGTCAGGAAATTGCAGTTACATTTTAACTTCAGTAACATCCATGCTCTGATCTGAGACACTCAAAATGTCACCTTATGCTTCATGCATATTTCAACTCTTTCAACTTGAAGGACCAGATCCTCTGCTGCTACAAGCTTCCCTTGCACAGCCACGCAGGGCAGAGCTCACGTCACCCAAGGGAAGAAGCACTCATCTGAAGTTGCCTCTGGCAGCAAACCCTGGCACCTCTCCACCAGTGCCACCATTTCCCCACCGGTGAAGAATGCAAGCTGGAGCACAGGACAAGCTTCCCAAGTTGAATTAGAGTGATCTTGTCTGGCAAGCAACTGGCAGGGAAGCAGGCCTGGGGACTACTCTGACTTGTTCTGTCTAGGTCTAGCCTGGCCTTCAGTAACCTTCAGATGCCAGGCAGAAGGATGGTAAATGCTCCTCATGACATCCCATTCCCACATTTTGTGTGAGTGCTGTTTTGACTTACCTTGTGGCAATGAAGCATGAACTACAAGGGCCGGATTCTCAAAAGACTTGTACTTTGCATAGATATCTATGTCAGAGAAACACAAGTGCTGAGAAGATATAAAAAGCTATCCAATCAGTGAGGATGCCTTTTATATCACAGTACAGAGATGCAAACGATTTGCAAGGCAACAGGGAATCAGACTTCAATAACATATTATAGATAAGAGGGATATAAAATTGGATACACAGAGCAGACACTTTTGGCAGAACCCCTGCAATGATTACCTGCCCTCTTCCCATTCTCTCTGTATGTACTTTTTGCTTTCCAGGAACCTGACATCAATGGACTACATAAGACGCAGGAATAACCAGTGACACAGAACTGACAAGGATTTTCACTGAACAACTGTTTTGTTTGTGAGATCCCATCTTATTGGAGTCACGTTGCTTAAATGTCACATTGAGAAAAAAAAAATCAACAGTGGTTACTTGATTTCATTACACCCAGTCTTGACTTTATGTATCAGAAAAATAGGAGCATGTAGGCTCCTGTACCTGTATTACAATTGCATCTCTCATGCACATGTATGTAGAATCAGAGAATGGTTTGGGTTGGAAGGGACCTTTAGAGATCATCTAGTCCAACCCCCCTGCCGCCATGGGCAGAGACACTTTCCACAAGATCAGGTTGCTCAAAGCTTCATTCAACCTGGCCTTGAACACTTCCAGGGAGGGAGCATCCACAACTTCTATGGGCACCTGTTCCAGTGTTTCACCACACTCATTGTGAAAAATTTGTCCCTTATGTCCAGTTTAAGTATACCCTCTTTCAATTTAAAACCATAAAATATATTTCTCTTACACATGGAATTATCTGACTTTAAAGCCTATGTGTCTAAAACTAGCATCTCTTGGCACTCTATGCTCTGTATGTACATTTTCTACACTGAAACAAAGTATAATTGTATACTAAATAAAAAAATATTGACATTACATATTTCCACGTTGCTTTCACTTTCTGAGGCAAATCAACCCAAGCAGATCACAGCTTATCAGCAAATTGTGCTGCCACACCAGTATATGTGAGGTGCCTGTGACACTTGGACCCCTGAAGACACAGGGTATTGATGCTTCACAGCAAGGCAGGGAGACTCTCAGGCAGAGAAACTCTACTTCCTAAGTAGGTGGCAAATCAGGCAAAAGACTGGTAGCTCCCAGCAGTATATACGCACACTGGCCAGTCAGCTAGAGAATTAGGAGGTACTGATGTTTGCCTGTCCAGGGTTCTGTTCTAATAAATACTGCTCATCAAGCTCAAGCTACACCAAACAATATGTGCTGGGGTATGATAAGCCTATGCATGGTCAGCAGATAAGACTTGGTGGGAAGACATCCAGTGGAAAGGAGAGGCATACCTGGCACTGATAGCTTGGAGAAGTTCATGCTCACTCACTCACTTGAGTGGGGCTCTCTGTGAACCACTCTTCCTACAACAGAAAACAGTCTCCCCTGGGATGCCCCTCCATAGCATTTTGCTGAGTCAGTGCTGATAAAACAGGGCAATGCACAACTCACTAAATGGAAACTACAGGAGTTAAGGTAGACAGAAGTTAAGTAGCTGCTTTGAAATCCAACCAAGACAGCAGCAATATACAAGACCTTCTTCTTCTTTTTAAAATAATGTTTTATTGATTCTATACTGAAGAATAAAGGATTAGGATAAGGCAGGCTATGCATTTTCTGTTCAGTTAATTTTAGCATAAATTCTTATTTTTGGCTTAAGATTGTTTGTAACATAGACTGACAAGTTTGATATGAATTGTCTTTACAAAAATTAGGGAGGAGTAAAGGAAGGGACTGTTTTGTATTTTTGCCAAAACAAAACAACTATTCAGTTCTGGAGTTAGTCAGTATCTTGTGGTTTGCTGATTTTTTTTCTTTTTCTTTTTTCTCCTTTTCCATCAGAAGCTGATTTTACTACTCATCTCCATGGTTTGGTTTCTGGCAGCAGTCTCCCTAGTGTGCTGGGCAGTGTATTTGTAAAAAGTAGTAAGTCAAATATCAAACAGAAGCCTGCAGTGGCTAATGAGATGTTTAAATACGGACTCAGTTGCTATCCAAGTTTGAAAACTGGATCCACGTATCGCACTTCCTTGGCAGCCGATCTTACTCTGGTTTCTTCTCCGGCTGGCTTTACTTGGTCTGTGCTCCATAGAGGTCTTCCATTTTCATCTAGTGATGTTTAGGGAAGTGCATTAAGTCAGGGTACCCACTGAGTAATAGGGGAAACAACATTGCTGCTTGGCACAGACCACTTCCTCCGCACCTCCTGTGCTCAGGCTCTCATGCTGCTCTTGGCTTCTTCTCTTTCATTAACAGTTGCTTTTGCGTTATTCACACATGTGGTGGAAGCAGATACAGACCGATTGAAAGAAGGGTGCAGTGACAGCACCCTTTCCCTTCCCCACAACATCTTGCTTCAACAAAAGGCTCAGAGGACCTGTGACCATACTGATTGGCACAGCTACATTTAACTCAGCCGATGCTATCAGTGAAATTGTCCTGATGTGCACCTCTTTCACACCACACTTGTCTTGTGCAAGTCATCCTCCCCTCACCCACCACCACACTCCCCAGTTTCCGGAGTGTTAATCTGCCTGGAGGGCAGAGTGCACCAAGATCCAACTCCAGAACAACGTGATTGCTGTGTGCTCCATTAAAAGACAAGGATGCAAAACGTGGGTGACATGCTGGGGTTTTTAATGAAAGGCCATAGAAAATTTCAATATATGCCTTAGGATGAATTGGTGAATTAAACAAAATACAGACTTGCTGTATTAAAATTACTAAAGTTTCCTAATGATTTATGTATTAATCTTGCAATACATCACCACCACCATTACTTAGTCAAGAATATAAAAAACTATTATTAAAGATGAAACTTTTAAAGTCTTAAATTTTCTTTCTCCAGGGTATGCAGCACAAGATTTTTCAAGATGTTGAATAGATTTTGCAAGTTCATTTTGAAGCAGTTACATAAATGTTTTCCAGAATACAGGTATGTCTTTTCTGGTTGTGATAAGCAGTTCTTTTTCTCTTTTTCTATGATAAACCAAAGCCTGAGTCCTAAATATTGCTTATTAGATTTCAGCAGACTTCCTGACAGTATTACATATATTTATCCCATGATCACATTTGCTGAGTCTCAGCAACTGTGGGTTTCCCTCAGTAACAAAAAAACCTCCAGGAAATACAGAGATGGAGACAAGGCAGAGTTGGAGAAATCAGAACACACGTATCACCACCAAAAACTAGTGTTTTACCAATTGAAAGAAATAAGCATATGCATTAGCAAAAACACCCTAAAATCTGAAGTTGATGTATCTACTCATTCAGATGTTGTTACCAACTACTATTATAGGCTACTGTACAGTCACCCATTTCATATATATGTCTGAGTATTTTGGGTGTTCACTGAACAACTACACTTGTTGATGTACATTTCTTTCATTTACTTGATATGCAGCCTTTAAAAAAACCCAATTTATAAATATATACCTGTAACAGTCAAAGTGGCCTTAGCATATTCCCATGTATTTGAATAGGAATACACTGGCAGCTGCAATTTCAGTGAATAAGGACTCAAGCATTAAGGAATCCTGAAGCACCTTCATGAACCTGTGATGGGCATGTTGGAAAGGAAGGCTACAGGAGAGATAACTGAAATAAGTAGTTCTACACAAAATGAAAAGAAAATCCTTCATGGACAAAGTCAGAGGTAGGTGGCATTTTCAGAGCGGCCCACCTTGCCTTTTTGTTCTGACCCACAGACAAAGACTGACCATGTCTCAGAGCTTCCCCCTCTGCCTGCAGTGAGCCTCTCAGTGCCATGTGCTGCTCACACACAACTCTGGTCAAAAGTGGGCTTTCTCTGATACCTTTCAACAGTGCTAAAATATCTTTTTTCCTCTTAAAATTAGAGGATAAGTATAAGGGTAGAATCTAAGAGCTCAGAGCTTTCTCTTTCTCTCTGAAGAAAATGTTTGGTGATGCTTTCAGTAGCTAATTTCTCTGCAAGTCAGTGACTCCTGCTTTGTGCTTAATAAACCATTCAGTAGGAGCCATAAGCTGGAAGCTAAGTTTTGTTGTTTTTTTTTAAAGCTCAGCACAGGTCTCAAATGTGTGAAACATGGACTCACAGGCTGGTCTTCTCAAAGTCTCATCAGAATCACTATCATAAAAAAAGTATAATTTTTCTGTTTATGTACAATTTGTGTTTATTTCAAATATTTTATGATTTTAAATATTGATGGCAAGCTGAAAGTTTTAATTACTGTAATTCCATTCTCCCAGGAAATATATCTCTTTATAAAGAATGATATAAATTGCCTCTTCTGAAGCATCACTCTTCTACAGTTGGTTCACATGATGCAGTGTTAAGTACTTGCTAATATTTGAAGTGGTATCTAATCATAACGGTATCCCTTCCTTCAATTAAAGATCTCCATCAAACAAATGAATGAGTAAATAAATAGAAGCAAGCAAGGTTTTTCACTGCTGCAGCCAAGACACAGATTAAGGCTCCAAGACTTACATTCTGTGTCCTTGGGACCCTTTTGAGTGGTGGGGAAACATCATACCCACATATCTTTTTGTATTATCTTTTGGATAACTGGGATCTCATGTTATTGAAGATTGTCACACATCTTTTAAGATTATCATTTGGATTATAACAAGAAGAGCTCTGAGGCACTCTCCACCCACTTCTGGAAAGCTTCCTAACTTTCCTGCAATAGACCTTTTAAGTTGAAGGAAGCAATGGGTCTTCTTATGGTTTCCTCCCTTCCACTAGAACACCCACAGGGCCATAGAATGGCCCAGTAATAACTTGAACAATCTCAAATCTCATATCTGCTTTGATAAAATCATCTTTAAACTGTTGTAGACTTTTGCAGACCAACTGCAGAGTCTGGGCTTTTCAATCTGGGGCTGAAAGGGAATTGTAGGGCCTGGTTATGTATAAAAAAGTTGTGATGCCATTTCAAATCCAACACAGTGGACCAAATGTGGTTAGATTTCCAGTAGACTATGTGAAATATGTTGGTGTATATGTGAAGATAAGGTTTCATTTTATAGCAGGATGAACAAACCCATAGCACTGTCTTGGTGTGTTCTACAAGTGCAAATGTTCCCCACACTGAAGGACTGGTCTATCTTACCAGGAGAAACATGGCCTGGATGTGCACATAGACTGCAAAATATTTTTTCCTTCAAAATGTCTATAAACATTGTGCAGAAATCCTATGCCATCACTCTGTGTTCACAGAAGCAGCACGAGATTATCAAATCTGGCACAACAAAATATTTGAAAATCAATTTTTGTTTGTTGAAGCAATCTAACAGCTTCTGATTTGTCAAAGTTTTCCTATGTAGTGAGAATATGCATATCACAGCTTAGAACTGAGAGGTAAAAGTGACTAACTCCAAGTACATGAATTAGGACAAGGAACAAGCTTATAAAAAAAGACAACTATTTGTCAAAACCAGCCATGAGAAGTCTGTTTGAAGACCATTCTAGGTTAGAGAAGAAATACAGCTAAAATGCCAACAAGTATAGGAGAGATTAAAATGTCAAGTCTTCTGCACCCATGAAATGACTCATAGTCCAGACAGCAGAAAAGGTTTTTGTTTGTGTGAGACCCTACATCCATCAACATCGGCCCTTGGCCACTGTCAGAAAAGATGTGGGATTTTAATAAGCATATGAAAGAGGCCTGTGGGTTTTACTTAAGGGGAGGGGTTTTACTTAAGGAACATAAACAAGTCAATTTAAGCAAACAAGAAAACCCACGAGAAACAAATAACACACAGTGGTCAAAGGAGTCCATAGCCAGCATTGCAAAGTGGTTATTTCAACATACCATAAGGGACGGTGACAGCAATCATCTCCTCTACCACTTAGCCTTAGAGTTGGGTTTTGGTTTTCTTTTACAAATTTCCCAATACTGTGTCACCCTGGAACACTGTGAACAGAGGTCTGTAATGGAAAAGCAAGCATTTCCTAAGAAGGGGCATGGCATGGCTTGCGGCCAGAGTGCATGAGATCTCTTCCATTTGCAAACACAACAGAAGCAGGTGAAGTCAGGCAGGTTTGGCTTTTCAGGAAATGATGAGAAGTTTAATGTCAAAACTCTGAAAAATCAACACACAGTCACAGAGCTGTTCTGCTCCAGCGCTCACTGAAAAAAGAATTAAAAGGTGATGTTGCTTTGAAAGACTGATTTTTGGTGCCAATTCAGATACTGAATGTCCTGCCTTTGAGCTGAGAATCAAACAATTTCAAGCAAAACTCAAAATATTTTAATCTGGACATTTCTCCAGTACCACATCATAGCTAGCATGACTGTTAAAAGCTCTTGAGCATCTCAGAAAGCTACTGTGAGCCACAATGCTCCTCCATCTCTGTCCTTCTTGGGAGGCTGAGACAGTGCTGTGTACAGTCACTCTCCCTCTCTGGTGACAAGAAATGCAGGGCCACCACAGCACCTGACACATAACAAGAACAGAAGAAATGGAGCAATAAAAATACAACTATATAACTCACAGGGGCTAAAATATTTTACTTTTACAGTGTTCTGTTTTATTGCAAAGGTATATTTTTCATAAAACTCACTTTTTATAGAGAACTTGATTTCATTAAAAGATCAATTTTTCTTCACAGATTTAAGTATTTAAATGCTTGATCTGCTTTTGAATAGACAAAGTTCTCCTTTGCTGAAAGAAGAGGTTTAGAAGGGGAGCAGAGAAAAGGTTAAGAGTTATCATTTGTAACTGCAGCGGCAGAAATGTGCCTTTGCCTCCCTCTACTACACCTGGTAGTCCTTAACGCACATGGCAAGGTCAGGGATCTATAGATGTAGAGAACCAGGAGCAACAACAGGGCTGAACCAAGAGGGGATTTGTGAAGGTGTACTGATCATTTTGACCATTTCTCTTAACACATTATTCCAGGGATTTACAGGCATGTGTGTCAGCTTTTGTCAGCTATGCTAGGCAGCTCAAAGGACAACTCCACTGAAAAGGCACTGTGGGGATGATTGTAAAGCAACTGAGAGGAATGCTAAAACCATTTGAATAATCACCCAGGACCTGAACTCCAAAGCTTTTAAGGTTCACTCGGCCTTAATGAGTCTTTTTGCTCACAGGGAGATGTTAAACTAACCTTCCTCTCTCAAGGGTGACAAGCTATCTCCACTTCGCATTCTCCACAAGTCCCTTTTGCCTTCTCTGTCACAGGAGTGCAGTACACGAACTTTCAAATTACCATTGAACCATCTTGTCATTTTGGAAAACAGCACATCTAAGAGACCCACTGTCCTGAGTGCGACAGAGAGGTGACTTCTCCCACCCAACCCACTGTGCTGGGAGAGGCTGAGCAGCAGGAGCACCCATGTATCACGTGCCTCCCAACATGCTGCAGTTTTGAACTAGTTCAGAAACAAAGTGTTCTATTAAATCATTAACCATTATTAATAATCCTTAGTTAAGGTCATTAATCCCTTTCAGACAAGAAGGAATTTAACATTGTAACACACAAAGTAGGTACCTGTATTTTTCCTGAATACACTGAAGACTGGCGTTACCCATGGGATAGTGGTGTTCCACTGTGTTATTGTTCTTCAGAAACCAGTGAACCTTAAAAGTATTCTGATTATACAGAACAAAAATACACCAATAAACGTAAAATTAAAACTTTTCGAAGTTGGCATCCTGACTTAAATACTTCTCCATTAGTGATTGCAAGAATGGATGGCAATCATCTGTGGCCTGCAACATGGATAAAATGTTGCATATTAACAGTCTTTGGATTGATCCATATCCTCTGTCTTTGGATTGATAAATTAGTCTGCTGACATAATAGCCCATTTATTATTTTTAATTAATGTACAGAATTTGAGATCTGTGCCTTCACCAGTACACTCATTTTCCAGGCCAGCAAGTCAATTTTTGCAATTAATACTAATTGCAAATGCAAGGGATCATTTTGCAAAGCATCAAATCCTTTTGCATTTTTACAGAAAGCATTTTTGCAAAGACAGACTGAACTACCCTTATGTATGTGCGTTAAGTATTTGAATACTTATCATCTAACTATAGACAGGAAGTTTTGGTAACCTGTTGCACGAAGGTCATGTTTAACTGAAAACAGCAATGTGCTGCAGTTGGTATTTGGTCCTGTCAAGGGAACATGATTTATCTTGCAAACAAAGCCATTGTAGGGAAGCTGCTTAAACAATATAACTCAAACAAATCCATATATTCCTCAAGTATAATAACATCTATAAAAACCTGTGTCTATGTTATGATATAGAAGAATCTTTTCTGATTATAATTTCTGCAGTTTTCAGAGCATTTTATTAAGCACCAGTCCAGTGATACAGCTTGCTATACGTAACTGTGAAAGACTTCTGTACCGACTAAAATGGATTAACAAATAAAAGGGAAATACATAAAATACTTCCTACTTTCTTTTACAAATTTTTCTTTATTACCTAAAAATTCAGAAATAAAACAATAGTACTATGCCACATCAGCTTCATGTTGTTTTGGCTTGAATTAGAGAGATTGTACATTCCATAAGTTCTTCCAGTAAGAGGGAATTAAGAAACTGTACATGACAGATCAGTTGTGAAAAGGCACTGGAGGAACCAATTGGGAATTTAAAAAAACCCCCAACTTTTCATTGAAAAATAGTGCTGGCTCATCAAATCTTTCTTAGTGAAAAAAACTGTTTTAAACAAATGTCCAGCTTAAAAAAAACTAATTTGAAACTGGTGGAGATACCTTACTTCAACAGGATGACTTAGAAATTAAAGGTTTGGAGTTTCAGTCTGATCAACATTTGCTTCAAAATATGAATGATAATGTACTCATAAGGATAATTACAAATAAATTAGAAATAAAATATTCTGAAATCACTGAAGGCAAAGTTTTTTGTCTGAAAAATGTATTCATATTTTCCAAAAGTAATCTGACATTTTAACTTTTCTTTGCTCTTCATGGACAATATTTTCAAAATCTCAGCAATGCCGACAGGACAAAATCCTCAACTTTCTGCCCAAACTTTATGTAACTTAATTTGCCAATCAACATCATACATATGCCAGAAGTGATGGTGAAGGATACTACCCAACCAAGAACGAGAGATCTCCAGATACTTTGCTAGACAGATTTTCCCATCAGTGCGTGACACCTCCAGATACAGCCCTTACGAACTGCCTAACACAGGAGATTAACTGGAGCTTCCTGGTCTCCCCTGCAATCTCCCAGGTCCTGGGCAGAGCTGTTTACCCTATTATACACCACCTAAGATGCACATGTGACAGTTGGGGTTTTTGCAATTCCTTTCATTCAATCTCTGTCATCTCTCACATGATTCATGCACTAGGGCTACAGGGAAAAAGTACAGAAACTATCTGGGGACTGTACCAGCTTGGAGAGTTACAAAAACCATCAGCTCCTTCTGCAGTTGGAGAGCAAAGGAAACAGAGCTGAAAAAGTGTGACTAAGTTCTTGAATATACAGGAGACATGAACCAGAAAAGGAGCTGTCTTACTGTGGCCGAGGAGTTCATAGATCTGTGATTCACAGCATTACAGGGCCCATTTGGCATGCAAAAAGAGAGGATGATGAAAGGAATAGTTAGTCATGGAGAAAAAGCTAGACAGAACACACAAAGATGCTAACCCCTGGGAAAGGGAGCATATTTAGGTGTGACCTGGGAAAGGGAATAAGGTCTTTTTTTCTTTATTATCCTAAAATTCCTTTTTACTTTGGTAGGTATAGTACTTGAAGCAGTGCCCTCCATCCCAGTGTTGTAGGAGCATCGTGAACTCCAGTGCTCTGTTCAAGCCTATCTCAACCCAAGAGGATGGCACAATGTTCTTCAAGCTTTTGCTAAAACCAGACAGCCACATTCTCCCTTGACTGTGTTTTTTTCTCCTCTCACATTAGAAAGTATTATTTAAGGCAGGTAAAAGAGGAAAAAAAGAGGAAAAAAGGACATCTCAGCTATGCTGTTAGAGTGCACAGTGTACTGTCCTCTGCATGTAATTGCTGAAATCACCACTGCTGAAAGGCTTGCAGATAGATAGCGTTTCTGTTAAACTTTCACCTCCTTGAAAACAGTCATATTCAAAGTAGGAACGAAGGAGAATGATTTGCCTTAGGGATCCCATTGTCGACTCATGTGATTGCTGTTGAAAATGGTCTGGATCTAAAAGACCACAAAGGTGTTTGATGTTCTTCATATATCCTTCAGCAAAAGAACTGGGAGAACAGTCATTGCTCTTGTGTGTTTGCATTTTCAATAACACACATGAAACGAGCTATGCCCTGCCAGTTTGGAACAAGCTCTGTCCTGCCTTGATGTACCCATGCCACATTTCTTTTACTGGTATATGTGAAGAGGACAGGCAGGAAGGGGGCAGAATTACATTTGCAGGGGAGAGATAGAACTGGGGCCAGGGGTAGAAGATAGAGGAAGATAAATGGAGAGGAAGAAATGAACTGGTGGCCAGAAATAAGAAACTCCCCCCACCAAAAAAAAAAGAGAGAAAAATTGTGAAATAGGAAGGAAAAAGGCAATGAAGACAAAGAAGCTCAAAAGACACAGGTGAGGATGAAATTATGAAGACAGTAGTAGGCAGATATGAAGAGAGAGATAACAAAGGAAAAAAACCATAAAATGCAAGGCCTATCAATAAAAAATTGAATTAACCCTCCTGCCAAAAAGGACCTGAGAAACATGGGATAAATCAGACTGGTAAGATGGCAGAAAACAAAGCAAGGAGGAAACATGGAGAACAGTAACACAAGCTGCATTTAATACTGTTCATGGGACAGACCTTCCAACAATTATTTGTTATGCTGTTGCTCTGTGGTCTCTGGGATATGGATGATGTCCGGCTTCAGAGCAGATCTCTGAGCAGTGAATACAAGCAATGGGAAGCGAAGACCACAACTGTGACTGCCATCCCAGAGTCTCCTGAGTGGGAGAATAACAGTATTCTGCCTTTCCTCCTCTGCTTTGTTTGATGGATGAATCCCTCCTCCATCACTATCATTCATCTCCAGTTTGAACACTAGCCCAACCAAAATCTAGGACAAGAGCATGGTAAACAATTCAGTCTACTGCCACTGCTATTTTTTCCAGCACAGAGTATGACCCCTTCCTCCATTGTGAATAAATGACTCCAAATTGTTTTGCTGCCTTCCTGCAGGTTTTTGACTACCAGCTAATCTGGGAACACATTCCCAAGTCAGGAAATGGATTACAAACTAGTGCAACTCAAAATAAGGAAAAATCCAATATAAAATTTTTAGAAAGATTTCTCATTTAAACAAGCAGCAAAAAAGAGTGATGGCACCATTGGAAAACTGTGGCAATTCGTGGAACATTATCATATCACAATGCTTACTATGGATGTCTTTATTGAATCCATTAAAGCTCTTAAATACTGCTCTGAATCACAAGGCATCTCCAAGGCCCCATGGCGTGGGCAATGCCTGTGTGTGATACCCTGCAAAAGTCCTCCAGGGTTGCTAAAACACCCACTTATGCTGTAGGCACAGACTCGAACACACAAGCAATCTCACTGCTTTTAGCAGCACCATTTATGCAATTACTAAATATTTGCCTGATAGGGAGCTTATTAGCAGTTAGGCTTAAAAAAAGCAACCCAGGAGTATCTTCTCCCACCTGAACCAAGTAAAGGTTTGGAGCTGAATCCACAGTCCATTTTAAGTCCCACCAGTATGCCTGTGTGCTTGGAAAGTAGGTACCACTGCTGTCCCCAAGGGATTCAGAGCATCAATGTGGGAAAGAGCAGGTACAACCAGTCAAACTCTGTTGTCCTTTATGGCTCTTCTTACATCAATAAAGTTGAAAAATAAAGGGTTTGGCGCAAAAGATGCAAGTAAATCTCACTGGTATATTATTAATTTTTACATCAGATTGGTCATGTTCATGCTCAACCACAACATTCCTAACTGAAACCTTTCTAGTTCCTTTAAAATATGAGTTAATAATGATGAATCATCACTGGTGAAGATGATCCTAAATTAAAGAGGCATGGTACAAGGCTTTGCTATAATCAAGGAAATTACTGTTATCTAGAGACACAGAGCAGCCACATTTAAATTGGCATTCTGCACTTTAGCCCAAAGAAATACAAATTACATTCCCCTTAGACCCCTTGTGTGGTGCCATCCAGCACATGCCCATCAGAAACAACGAATACATACATCAAGTGAAGAGTAAGAGTGAGTTCCTGTGGTTATTTTACAAGCAAGAGATTAAACTGCACCTACCCTGTAGAGTTTAAACAATGTACTTGTAATAAAACTGATGCTGCAGTATGTAATCAGAAGTCAAACAGAAAGTTTGACATGCTTAATGCAGCATTCATATGTAAAATGTCTGCAGTGGAAACAGCCCAGCCCTCTAATTTCAGTCTTTGTTCCAAAATGAAACCTCAGGCCAGGTGCCTCTGAACATGTGCTGAAGTCCCTGCCAAAGGACGGAGACAGAATTTTTCCATGGAAATGATGCAAAACTCACACTATCTCCAAGAAGGCAGAAATGCTCTGGAGCCCATCAGAAGACAGGCTCTGTTTGAGCCTGTTAGTAAGTGTGGAAGTCCCATACATGATTGCATTGAGAAATTTTGTATTTCAGTTATCCTGCCTGTTCCTCAATTAACTAAATTCTACACGGTTCCTGTACGACATCAGAGCCACTTACTGCATCATTTAATGTCTTCCTAAAGTTAGAAGTATCCCATAGACATTCACTCACAGTTTTCCTAAATGAACATAGTTGGCCAGAACATGGTCATGCATTTTAACCCATCTAACTGGGTTAAAAATCCAGGACGGCTCTGCACTTGGATCTCAAGGAGCTCTTAGGGAAGCACAGGGGATGACACAGACAAGAGCTGGGGCTTCAATGTTTGCAGTGAATCACTGGGCTGATGTGTGAGAGGGTGAGCACCACATGTCTGAGAGGGATGACACAGCCTGGGACTAGGAGGCAGGTGGGGGAAGATGAAGAAGGGCTATAAGGGAGGCCGAGGTGGGGGACCTGGATGTCAGGAGTGGCGCATGGCAAGGTGGAGGCCAGAGGCAGAGGGAAGGGAGGACAGTGTGACAGTAGCTGCAGATCAGCAGGTAGAGCTGCCAGGGAGGAAGGTGCAGCAGGCAGCTTCTGGGCTGGGCAATGATGTGAGTGAGCTGGGCAGGCGGGGCTAGCTGCACCCCTAGAGCCAAGGTCAGCAGCCCCACACTGAGTGGGCAGGGAGCTAGCATCCACAGGCATCTGTTGGCACTCATCTCAGAGCAGGATCAGGACCTCTACATATACATTTGTGAGGGTGGAGGAGCACTGTAATGGGCTGCCCGGAGAGGTTGTGGAGTCTCTTTCTCTGAAGACTTTCAAAAACCTCATGGATACATTACAGTGCAACCTGCTCTAGGTGAACCTGCTTTGGCAGGGGGGTTGGACTAGATGATCTCCCTTCCAACTCCTACCATACTGTGATTCTGTGACTCACTTGAGGACCAAGTCTACTAGCATTCACCCAAGCCATTTTAAAACATCTCAGTTCTTGAAAGTCTCCCTGATTAGGCAGTGAGCAGTCCAGGCTCTACACCACAACCATCATGGCAGTGTCATAACCAGAAAGGAAGCAAGTCTTTCAGGGTTCAGAATAAAAGATACAGTTTAAGCTTATAAATTATTTGTATCTTTGACTGACGGCTGCAAGCTTTGTTCAAGTCTGGAAGATATTAAGCAACTGCTTGAGAATCACCATAAATTTTAAAAGAAGGTAACAAAACCTCCCCCACATTCAGTAACAATTCTCTTGGAGTTTAATCTGCGCACCCTTACTGCAGATCAGTGAATACCAAAAACGGATCAGTACCTGTTTTGTAAGTCATTCAGGTGCAATTTGCCTACATAATGGGTGGCTGATGAGACAGTGATGATCCTAGCATTGTGACTGTGCGTTCCTGATTGCTTCAGCGTATCCAAGAGGAGGTTAGTCAACAGGAAGTGTCCCAAGTAGTTCAAGCCGAAGTGCTCCTCAAACCCATCCTCTGTCTTCCTTTCAGGTACCAGCATCACCCCAGCTGGAGGAGAAAGTAGAGGTAAAACCTGTTGATTTATTTCAAAGAAGCAGCAAGCTAGAAGAAACACGGATTTCCTGCTGCAGAGTCTAAACACAGATCATTTAGTCCAATGAGCGACTGGTGATGGCATGTAAAGTGTAAAGCTGACACTGATTGATCCCTGCTGAGAAAAATGTCAAAACCCCCACCTCAGTTCCTTTATCTAAAAACCAGGTAGATAGAGTCTTTCCCTCCCTCCAGGTTTATGAGGATAAATGAGTTCATTTGTGAAAAGTGTTTAGAAGACAAAAGTTGAGTTAACCCATTGCTGGCATGCCAGAATGCAATGCTGCAGATGCAGATCCACAACAATAACTAATTCATCTACAATAGATGGGAGCTGGGTGATCCCAACAACATTCCCTCCATCAAAGAGCTCAGAGCAGTGGAGACAAGATCAGCCTAAGCAGCAGACCTACTCTCCCAGACATTTTTCTGCTGAGTCCTGGCTGGAGTTTAAAGATCTGTAGAGTCTTCGTCTGAAATCTGCAACTTCTATCTCACTAGTGTGGGTGAGAAAAGATGTAGTAAATTTACCCAATGTATCTTAATTACTGCGCTTACAAGCAGCTGCATATTGAAATGAGTTTTTGAATGCTTATTTTGGCAATATTTTTGCATCTATTTCTACAAACCACAATTTTCAAACTCAGTGCCTAAAATAAGTATCCACATCCCTTCCACGCACTGTTGATTTCAGCATTTGCAGAGAATCCTGAGCTAATGCATAAATTATATTGCATAGTGAGTCTGTGTGTGGGATAGCTATCCCACTCAATGATAATGTGGACTTGAATTTATAAATTATCCTTTTTTTATCAAACTTTAATTATTGTACAAGTGGACCTGGCCTCTGTAGTTTAAATGTAGATGGACACGGTCCATGGAGAATAATGTTGTAGGCCATTTGTCTTCTTTCTAAAACAGATGAATATGACACAGCAGAAAGGCCACCTCTGCTCATAGATATGAGAGAATGTCAGATTAATCCTTGTGCTACTTCATGTGTCCGTTAAAAACCCTTTAACATCCCATTTCTTGATGTCATATAGATGATGGCATATTAAATTATCATTTTAAATTGCACATGTTATGGAACTGCACCAGTCCTTGAGAGGGGAGGAGGGGGTGCCCCACCAACCAACAGCCCTACTTCATTACTGCCACTTGGGATGAAAAGAAGACCTTTTCAGGACTTCTAGCATGCCCAACACCTATAGGGATTCACCTATGGCATGCCTATTGCTTAACAGGCCCCAATGATAAAGAAATAGGTTGTGTGAGAGAACAGTTTGGAGTAAAACATGAGCATTTTGTAGGAGTAGAGATTATGCCAGTCTCTACTGGTTGTAGAGACTGTGGTTTTATACAGGTAGGGGAGAAAAAGCACGAGGAAGGTGGGAAAAGAACAATGATGAAAGGATGTAAGCAAAGAATGTAAAACATTGCAGATGATGGAAAAGAAAGTGAAGGTGAGGAAGGGAGAGGAAGACAACTGGAGATGCAGCATAAGGGAAGGAATGAGAGGAAAAGAGCAAACAAAAGGTTTGGGTGTAACACAGCATACCTGCATAGAGAAAACTTAAGACTGAACACGAGTTCATCAGCTGGATGATGGTACAATGAAAGAAATACAACACAAATTACATGACCAGGCTCTACAGAAGCTCTGATTGGTATCTCTGTCATTACAGCCACTTCCCCAAATCCCTCAGAGGGACAGGAAAGCTCAGCTGGCACATGTGGTTTCTCTACATGTCAAATTTCAAGTTTAACAACAGGAAAGGTACAAATTAGAGGGTGCCTGGTCAGGTGTCCCATTGTATCATCCTTCCTCAGCAGCACTTTGATGCATAGTGCAACTGCTCATGGAGTTGGGAACAGGTTTCAATTTCCTCCATAATCTGCATATGCAGCATATAATGACATTAAGAACAATGGCCAGGACTGAGCACTGGTGTGAGGGTTATGGAAAGACATAAACATGAGACAAGTGCTGCTGTGACTTTTTCTGGGAAGAAGGAAAGGGCAGGAAGGGCAACGAACCCAAATCTCCCACACCAAGTCCCAGCCTGCTACAGTGCAAGTTTTAGCAGAGACAGAGATTAGTATGAGCTGTTAATGGGCAGATGGGAACACTACTGCATCTCCGAGCACCAGGGCTGGTACAAGGAAATGATTTACATCTCTCTGAGGCCCATCCTACCCTCCAAAGCTCTGATACTTGGAAAAGGCAAGAGGAAGCAGTTTGCCAGAGGCCTATTTGCAGCAACACTGATAAAATGCAAGAAAAGGCAGCCAACATAAAACAGCCCTGGCAGAGCAAAGATGATGTGAAACCCAAATGTTGCTTGTGCATCTGCTGGGGCTGCTGCAGGACTCACTATAGGACCTCTCTATGCACATACACAGTTCTGTTGGCTGAGTTAGATGGTGGAATGGAGGAATTTGTCTGGAGAGAAGCACTGTAGACAGCTGCTACAGCCATTCAGCTTTGCATCATGACCAGCAGGTAAAATCGGGCAGGCTGTCACTGCTCACATAAACCCTGAGGATGCTTGTGCTACAGCAACTGCCCTCTCGACCTCCAAAGAACTGTAGGATTTCAAGAGCACATAGAGGCTTTGCCCTCTACCCCAATTAGTCTCCACCATCTGTACTGCACATCCTGGAAGCAAAAACCAGATCTGAGCTCAGGTTGGGATACGGAAAAAAATTTCAGTCATGAAATGCACAACTGTTAAGATACACATTCCCAAAAACTATTTTGCTCACTCTTGAGGAGCTTCCTCTGAGTAGAAATTGTGGTTAAGTCCTTGATCAGGCATTTGTTGCTACTACAATTCTCTTTTTGTCTTCAAGAGCTGGTAAAATAATAATATTAATCCAAAACATCTTTGAAAGACCTTTTTTTAAAGGCTCTTATCTTTGAGGTCATTCCTTTCAAGGCTGTCGAAAAACCTTGCCCTGCCATTTGAGGGCAGTTTGTCTTATTTGAAGAGAAACTACTTTAATTCACTGAGAGTGAGCATACAAAAGAATACCCAACAGACAACTGAACCTGGCTGCTTCTCTGACAAAAGGGAAAACCTTGTAAGTGCAGCAGCAAGCTCTCTTTTTTAAATTATTAACTACATAACATTCAGTAGATACTAAAAGTGGCATGCTATTGATTTTCTTTTGTCCAGAAATGTCATGAGCTTTACTCAAGGGCCTGAAATAGTAACTCAAAGAATGGAAGCTGCTTCTGTTTTAAATTCTTCCAATTAATCCAATACTATTTAAGCAATAAAAATGTTTGTTTGCTTTTTTTTACCTTACCTCTTCATTGTAAAGGAAGAATTATTGAATTATTTTGCTTATTCCTATGGTATGGAATCCATACAACCCAACATCTTTCTGGTTTTAATTCTCAACAGCCAGTTTCCTCAGTTTTTTGGAGTGCATGTGTGTTCTATTTTGCGTAGTGTCCAGTGGAATTGCTGTGCTTCCTATAAACCATCAAATGCCCCAAATGTTTACATCTTTAGTTGGTCCCTGACATTTACCAGGTAGAATTTCAGTTTCCACATCATGCAGTGTTTGCCAAAATGTTGCTGCAGACTCTCCAACCTTTTCAGAGGAAGTTCCTTCAATTAAAATATCATCTATAAACTGATATCGTTTTATCCCTTCGGGTAGTGCAACTGTTTGTAAAAGTTCAGCAAGCATGGCACAAGCAATTGTGGGTGATTGTCTATACCCCTGTAGGAGTTCATTAAAGGTATACTGGATACCTTCCCATATAAACTTCCTCCTTCTTGAGTTTAGAACAAAGGCTCATAATGCTTTGGCATTCTCAATGGACGATAATTGAGTCTTCAGAAGTCTGACTTCCTCCTGGCCCTTTGCAGAGTTTGTGCCTGGGAGATGTTTCACTCAGGAGATGCTGGACACAGCCCACTGTGATTCAGGAGAGCTCAAAGGGTCTTGCTTTAGGATCACTGTTTACAGGGTACAAGATAATTGACTTTCATCAGGCATTTTTCCACTCTGGCCCACCTTGGATGTCGAAACATTCTGTTATTTTTTGCCAGTTGCACAAACCCAGAAATTGCTGATTTTTGAAGTTTGATATTGCTTCCCCATTGGCCATGACTCAGGTACAGATGTACTAGGCTATCACGACCAAGATACAGATGTACTAGGTTATCACAACCCAGATACAGACATACTAGGCTATCAGGAGGTGATTAACTCCCAAGTGATAGGGAGAGCAGTGCTAGGTTCAGGAATATTAAGTAAGCTGAATATGAGCTTTTATTTTTAACTGATTAGCCGTTATTGAAATATTCAGGCAAAAGACTGACAGTATGCATGCAGAAAGCTGCCTAAATGACACATTGATGTGTGATTTTGCAAGAGTAGAAGTAAGTTAGAATAAGGTAAATATTTTGTTGCATAACTATGCTGAACAATTGTTCTTCAAGAGAACTGTCATTGTAAATAGCCATTTATCATGATTTTCTACAAAAGTTTCTAATGAAACTCTTGGTTTGGGATCCACCAATGAATTAGTCTTAAGTGATTTTAAGAGCATAATGGATATGATACTGCACACGGCATAACCAAAAAGTTTATGACACTTGTAAACATTACAGGCCAGGTATACCATATTTTTACTGGATTATATAGGAGATATCACACCATGCCTGCCTGTACTGCAGATGATGGTAAACATTGCTGTAATTCTTGTACCTCCCACTGCAAAGACATCCTTCAGCTCCATTATAAAATATGTCTTAAGAGCTTTAAAAATACCAGTATTTCAGTCATCTAAATTTACTTGCAGTGAGCTACTTGGATATATTTAAAGGTAGTTTTTTCAAACTCACTACAAAAGAAAGATTTAAAATCTGTTTTTCATATGCAGAACAAAATGTCTTCCTTCCCAGCCAGGCTCATGGAAGAGGGTTTGGAGGCAGTGTCTCCATGTGTAAGTCCTTTTATACCCAACAACTCAAAGGCTGGGCAGCCAACACAAGAGGTCAGCCACATACACTTACATGTAACATCTTCACAGTAGGAGATGAACCTATATAATCACATTCACCCAATTCTTGCTATTTAGAAGGAGGAGATACATATTGTACCAAAAATGTTCCAAAGGGGAGAAATTCATAGACGCAATAACTCCAAGTAAACACACAAAGCCTTTTCTCCATACAGGCTTTGTACTGGTGTAGCTGATTGATTTAGCAGCATTTTCCATCCCATGAGTGCAGCCACATGAGGCGACCCACCTCACTTGAGTGTTAAAAGCATGCTGTTCTGCACATCCATACACCAAAAGATCTATGGGTGGATCTATCTCTCTCTATAAAATAGTATAGCCAACTTCCCTCCTTAATGGGTACAGCTATAGTGGAGTGAACATCTCAATAACTGTATAGCAGCATCTCCTGGCTAGGCTGCCTGTTCCATCTCACTGAGTTGGGCTATGCTATCCCAGAACATGCCTGTCCTGTGGATCTCTCCTGGCTACTGAGCAATGAGAACGTGCAATGTCTTATTAGAAGAACTGCCCCCAAAAGTACCTACTTGGAGACACAGCTGTACCCACATATCTGCTTTTTTACAGATATGCCTTGTCTGGGCTGCAGAGGTGAATATACAGCAATGCTGCGGCACACTACTTGCTGAGCAGCATCCATAACCCAGAACCAAGTGCTACCAGTATGCTGCACACCTACTGGTATCCCAGAAAAGAGTTCTGATTTTAGACAGGACCACACAGAGAAGCCAGATTAACAGTATACGAAAGCTGAAAAGGCAAAAATCCAAACAGTTAAGAAGAAAACCAGAACAATAGAAATGCAGCTTGGTACAGCTCTCTGATGCTATGGTCTTATTTTCTGTCTCCCCAGAAGGACTTGAGACTCTTGCACTTCCTAATACCTTCTGGAGCTCTGTGAATATATATATATATGCAGTTTCTAAAGCAAACTGGGGGCAATCTGAAGCAAAGCAAGGAATTTGATCCCATGGTGCAACAACTAACACCTAGATGACACCTAGAGTCCACACCAATGCATTTGATCCTTGGGGATCTCCTGTCAGCCTGTCTGGCACCAGTGGTGGGACAATGTCCTGTGCATGGATCTTCCCTGGAGGGGACTGGCCACCGTGAAAACAGGTTTGATAAAAAGCAGGGCAGCACAGGAACCCAGCCTCAGGCTGTATAGAAGAGCTGTTTCCCAGAGGGTTTGGTCTCTCCTGCCTCTTCCTAGAACAACTCCTCCACGGAAGTCTGCCTGAGCCTCTGCTCCAGCACTGAGCAAGTTCCCACTAGCTCCCACCTGTCGCTCCCTTGCATGGAGCTCTGCACTGCTCATTGCTATTTCCTCAGGCTGGCTTCCTGACAACTTCTCTAGCTGTCTTTGTGATGGCCAAACTGCATGGTCTTGCCAAATCCAAGGATGGTGTGCTTCTTCCTAGCCAAAGCTCTAGGCTGTGCTCCCCTCCCTTTCTTACTCCCAGAACCCAGTGACCCAATCCTGATCATATCAAAGAACAGCATGTGTGTAGGAAGGAGGGGAGAGGTTCAGCCCCAGATTGCAAATGGCAAGTTTGTTCTCCCTAGTTTTCTTATCCAGCCACTCTTTGCACCTGAATCTCATAGATCTCACTCTGCATTCTGTAGGTATCTGCCAGTTACATGCCTGTCTCCACCCTTCCCTCGCTCCTGAGGCTGGTTTCCTTATGGGGCCATGATCTGGCTTTGAGGCTCCCACCAGCTTCCCCATCCCCTCTTCAGTGTCAACCAGTTGTGACACAGGGGTAGATGACAATTAACTTCTACAAGTTACATTGAAGTCAGTGGCCAAACAGAAAAGAGAAGTTCCAATCATGTCCCCACTGGCAGGGATAATTCTCATCTCTGTAAAACATCAGTAAAGTTTAAAAAAAGAGATCGGTGAACTTCCTCACTGCATGAAAAGGTTGAGTCAGTTTGTGCACAACTCTAGTCCTTGAGATAAGGACTCAACCCCCATGAATTACATGGTGTCCAAGCACTTACAAACTCTGACTGAGACCTCTTCTACAGTTCAGACATACCTAATGAACAGTGGAGAGACCAGGAGGAGCCTGAAGTGAGCCACAGTGCCCATCTCCACCCTAGCTCAGAGGCAGCCATGGGGAGCAGACAGGACGCTGGTGACCAGCCTTGGTGCTGGTGCATTTGCCTGCATGCAGTACTTTCCATCATGGCTTGGGGATGTGATTCCAGCAGAAATACCTGCTCAGTCTCAACTCAGCACATGCTTGGTACAGGCAAAATCCTTAGTAATTAAAACGTAAAAGATGATTTTCAAACTGCAGTGCTTAATGGGCTGCTGACATGACCCATCATGGAAATATTCCATGGGTGGTGAAAGGTGCAGCTGCCTCTGACTCAAAGGCAGCATCTTGCCTGCATTCAAGTCCCTGTTCCAAACTGTGATAGCACAAAAGCCTTTCTAAAGAAACTTGTCGTTGTGTTTGATATTGAAACACCCCTCCAAGATGTCTTTCTTATCATTGTTGGAAAGAGATAAACACTTTTATCTGGCATTACAAAAGAAAAAAAAAATAGCTTAAGGCAAATACTTGGCATAGAAACTCTTAGCCCAAACATTAAAAATTTGGCTAACTAATAAAGAATCAAAAATTGAGTAATGTCTTACTGCCAGTTCTTCCAGACCCACCTATAATGCCCATAAGAGAGAAAGAAGTGGACTGTGTTATCTATGCCAAAGAAGATAAAGCAATGTATCTTTCCAGCAAATACAAGCTCTTAGTTTAACAGTAGGTTAAAGTAAAAAAAGCAAAAATACAGATAATCCACATTCCAGGACTGTGACAACAACAACCAAATCTTGGTAGGTTCAGCACAAAACTGAACAGGCTGTAATATCTCCTTAAGAACAGATTCACTTTCTGATTCAATGTCAACTGCTACATAGCAAATACAGAAAGCCCAGGCTAGTTCCTTGGAAAATGTGTCAGATAAAAAAAGAAAATATGATTTATTTTATACTGAAATAAATCAGAGCATTCATAATTGGGTCTAGCCAGAAAAAAAAATTGTTTGCTAAAAATATTCTCAGTAACTGTTTGGTTATTTGAGTTGGCACAATGGTGAGTTATCCTACTTATAATCAGAAAATAGGAAAGTCAGTGACATCTTTCTAATTCAATAGGAAGTTCTCTTAGAAGCAAAATGTCTTGTTTTGCAATCTGTATTAAAAATATTTTTACCTAAAAGCTATGAAAAGATTAGGTAAGAATAAAATATGTCTCACTCCTGCCTCTCAGAAAAGCCAGTGGCAAATGTTCCCCACACTTAAGAAGAATCAGTTGGGCTTCCTAATCCATCAATAGCTGAATTTTGTATCTGTCTTCCACTGATGAAACATTCATATTCAGGACATAAAAGCAAATAGGTCAAGAACCTGAAGCATGTGAAGCCTGAGATATTTCCCTTTTTACAGTGTTTGATATCACAGACAGAAAAGGCTTTGGAAATAATTAGAAAGACAAAGATGGTATCAAACAAAAGTCAGGATTTTCATGAATGAAATCCCTACAGTTTGAAAGTCAGAAGTTTCTTCTAGTAAAAAATAAACCTTTTATAAGAAATCTGATATCTTTATATAGGATACATATCATTTTGGCAGACAACAATGTTATTCAAGTATAATAAAAGCTCTAGTTGATGACTGCTGCTAAAATCTGGGCAGTAGGTAAATGCTGCCATTGCACAACCCTCAATTGGTCTGAACAAGCTGGGTTGGATATTGTCAACACTATGCTGACATGTGCTGTGACACATGTGCCCAAACAAGTTGCTTCCAGTATCCAAGGCACCTAATACCTATAAAGAGCAGTGTGTGATCAGCCAGCCTCCACTCATTCCAGTTATCTTTCTTATGAAGATGACCTCTTCTGCAAAATCTGAGTAAGTGGCATCTGTCATGCACTGAACTTCTTTAAAAAAATGGCTCTGAGAGTATCTTCTTATTTTAGAACATTAATGCTACTATTAGTGTCCTTGTGATTGCACATCATCCGATCCCACCACCACCTCAAATTACCTTTTCCAGTTCTAAATACCTCTCAAAGGCCCAGCTCTTCCATGATGTTTAGTATCTGTCATCCACTACAAACAGGTAAAGGGCCACTTGCCCTTCTGCTTTTCCTCTCCCTGTCCCTCTACACCTTTTCCATCTCAGCTCTGCTTACATACTGCTCTAATTTGCCTTCAGGGAAGGATAAAGACGAAACATAATGCTGTATGCAAGACACTGGAACAAGATTAATGAGATATCAGATCCTGAGTTCACCATAGCCTTCCTGTGTGGCTGGAGGAGAAGCATTATTTTTGATGAAATCCAAGTTCCACTGGAGTTAACAGCAACCCTCCACACTAACTTTCCCTCAAGGCCTTCTCCAGTGAATTTCCACTTCTCTGGATTCCTCTCCTTTTCGTCTTATAGCCTGTGTAGCCTGCAGCTGATACAGAGAGGGGAGCTGGCTCTTACCTAATCCATTGAGACAGACACTTTCTGTAGATCCTACTGTGATCATGCAAGTAACTACTGCTAAACCTAACTAACCAATAATACCTGTGAATAAGTACATACCTATAAAATTTTCTACTTTATATATCCATGTGTTCCCACCCTTCAAATCTCACACTTCTTCTGAAGATATGATCCTACAAATAAACACAAGAATAATTCTCTGTGATCAACCATGACAACATCCATGGGACTATTCAAATGTCTCACTGCAAAGGATTATGGCTGGACTGCACATGAGTGAACTGTGTGTAAGTGCCACAAAGAAATATATATATATATATATATATTACACATACTTACCTCCTGATACAACTTCTATTGTGCAGAACTAAAGATGGAAGTTTGTAAAGACTTATTCTATCAAGAGTCTGAGAGTTCTCAGAAATACAAAATATGGACATCTGAATTAGCCAGCAGTTCAGAAATATTGACTTTAAATTGGCTTAGATAGGCTCCAACCTGAAATATATTAACTGTAATCTGTCTACAATAGGCTAGTAATATCTCTAAATTCTTGTTTCATGTTTGTGTGCATGCCAAACAATATACTAAATGTCCTCGTTGTTTTCTCTCCCTCCTTTCCTAATCTGTAGCCAAAATAACAAACCATTCAATGAACTGCAACAGATAAGGTAGTTGGTACTTCACAGTTGATGATTTAGACCATGTATGTTTGGTATCCATAGGTGTTATGCTATCACTAAAGATGTGTTAGCTCTCTTGGTTTTAAGACCTTTTAAGATTAAGTAATGTAAAGAATGTATAAGCAAAAACATTAACTACAAGGTGCTGAGAAACATTTCTAGTGCACAGAGAAAATGACTGACTTCAAGTTAAAAAAAAACCTCTCTGGCATGAAACAGTGACTACTGCTTGTGGAATTTTATGAAGTGTTTTACTATCTGTCCCTTTTGCAACCACAGGAAGATAGCAGACTTTCTAATGTGCCTTAACAGCAATACCATTTTAATGAATGTATTAAATAATTACACTAGTGTACATGCTGTAATTTACTAAATGCTTTTCAACTGCACAAAGACACAGTTCTTTTCACAAACAAAAACAAAAAATTGGCACTCAATTGCTAATTAGTAGACTAGAAGATGTATTCTGACCTTCTGTCAGATAAACTTTTCTAAACTGCTTGTACTGCATCCATCTTTCTGTGGCTCATAGTTCAGCTATTTAGCTTACTTTTTTTTTCTTTTCACAGAAAATGAATTTGCTTTCTGTGTCATAGCATTTTTCTCTTTTTAGCACTAGGACATTACATTTTTTAAGAAAAAGTTTATGTAATACTTCATTTGCATGTTTAATATGTTTTGCTTATTTTAAAAACCAAGAGCTGAGCATGCACATTACCGAGGCAGAAAGCATAGTAATGAACAACAGGCCTTTATTTGTCAGCTGAAATAATGCCTGCATTCAACCAAATTTTTTCCTTTTAAATTAGAAATTAGAAAGTTAAATGTATATGCTATGACAAAAAGAGAGGAGGTGACTCTAGTGCACTGATCTCCATTTTGAACACCCTAAATGTTCACATAATACTTCTTAAATTGCCTGAACTAGTTGAATAGGTAAACCTTACTGAAATTTTGGTGGGACCTGGGTGTCTGGCTCTAGGAGAATACTTTGAAGCTCAGGATTTTAGAATTGATTTAATTTCCAGTTAGATCCTTGAGACAGGCAGGTGACAGGGAGCAAGTGATGAAGATGCATTTTTTAAAAAAAATCACCAGTGATCTGGAAAACTGTTGAATTTCATAATAATCTTAGGTCAGACATGTAGTATTGATTATCTAGCACAGAAATTCATGCCGAATCATCTGTCTTTAATATTATTTCAATGTTATTTTCATAGTTTGCATTATTGCATAATGTTTAAACTTTCCTCAATTAATCTTGAAATGCTTGGCTTTTTGATAGGTTTACACAAGTCCACAACAAATGTCATCTACGTTCACATACACATGGGACATATATTCATGGAGGTAAGATGTGGAAAGTTCACTAACAAACAGACATGATTATATCAATCAATTTAAAATATTTTGACTTAAAACAAATAATACTAATATAGTGTACACAAAAATGCAATGTAACAGTTCTTGGCATTTTTACATTAAATGTAGTAAAAAGGTACAGTCCTTAATAATAAAATGCTTGGTCCTATGAAGATAGAGAGGGAAATTTTTATTAGGTTGCCTGTGGTCTGATTCAGAAGTCACGGAACCCACATAAAGTCTGATTTTCAAAATTTAATGGAGACTTTCCACCAGCCTCACAGACTGCATCAGACTCTTAAAAGCATATGACTGCCTACAAATGCATTATGCAGGTGCCTGGCCCACAAGCTCTTCCCTATATGCGAAAAACCAAAAATAGCTCCTCATATCAAGAATGCTAGAGCTCCAAGGTTTGTAAGAAATAAGAAAGTATTAGGTGATATTAAGAAGCCTACTATTCTAGATACATACATTGAGACATAAGAAAATCACAGAATCACAGAATCACAGAATGTCAGGGATTGGAAGGGACCTCAAAAGATCATCTAGTCCAATCCCCCTGCCGGAGCAGGATCACCTAGATGAGGTTACACAGGAACATGTCCAGACGGGTTTTGAATGTCTCCAGAGAAGGAGACTCCACAACCTCCCTGGGCAGCCCATTCCAGTGTCCTGTTACCCTCACTGAGAAGAAGTTTCTTCTCATATTTAAGTGGAACCTCCTGTGTTCCAGTTTGTACCCGTTACCCCTTGTCTTATCATTGTTTGTCACCGAGAAGAGCCTGGCTCCATCTTCGTGACACTCCCCCTTTATATATTTATAAACATTAATGAGGTCACCCCTCAGTCTCCTCTTCTGCAAGCTAAAGAGACCCAGCTCCCTCAGCCTTTCCTCATAAGGGAGATGCTCCACTCCCTTAATCATCTTTGTAGCCCTACGCTGGACTCTCTCCAGCAGTTCCCTGTCCCTCTTGAACTGAGGGGCCCAGAACTGGACACAATACTCCAGATGAGGTCTCACCAGGGCAGAGTAGAGGGGCAGGAGAACCTCTCTCGACCTACTAACCACCCCCCTTCTAATACACCCCAGGATGCCATTGGCCTTCTTGGCCACAAGGGCACATTGCTGGCTCATGGTCATCCTGCTGTCCACCAGGACCCCCAGGTCCCTTTCCCCTACACTGCTCTCTAATAGGTCATTCCCCAATTTATACTGGAACCTGGGGTTGTTCCTGCCCAGATGCAGGACTCTGCACTTCCCCTTATTGTATTTCATTAAATTTTTCCCAGCCCAACTCTCCAGCCTGTCCAGGTCAAATCAACCGTGTCATGATGAGACATCCTGCAATGCAAAATGCCTTCCTATTAACAACAGAGTTTTCTGACAGAAAGTATTTACACTCACTGACAAAACGCCCAACAACTTATTCTCATCAAACACTTAAATATTGCAAGCATTGTCCTCTTCCAGACACCCAAGCTTGTGTCCAGGGGATCATGCAGTAAAGGCAGTCAAGCTGGCAACTGTGATGAGGCTTTTGAGTGAATATTGCCTCCAGCCCAGCAGTCCACAATGGACTGAATGTTCCTCATTAAAGCATTGCATTAAAGTGAAAAAAACTGATAAAAAAAGGAAAGAGGAAGAGAAAGGGAAAGGGAAAAGCCTACCAGCTAGCCCAAATGTCAGCATTTTTTTTGGATGTGCTCAACAGTGATGGAAAGCCAAAAGAAGCTGTTCAAAGGTTTTTGCATCAGGCCATTTCTCTTCCATTAGGTATGTCCATTTTCCTCTTGTGTACCAAGAAATCACTTGGGCTTTTACTATGAAACCAATAACAGAACTAAATGCTACAGATTATTTACAAGACCAAACAAAAAGGACCAAAAAAACCCACAGGAAAGAGGTTTCAGAAGTGGAGGCTGATGACTTGCCAGATAATGGTCAGAGACTGGCCTAATTCTATGGGAGTCTCTACAGCAGCTTTGGACATGACCACTTCTGTGCCTCTATTAAGATTCAGCAACAAGCAGAGTTGGACCATTCACTTCATTGTTGTTTCTGAGAGGTTTTTCTCAAACAACAGATTTATCTTGCCAACTGTATTTGGTAACCAAGCGTGAGTGAAGTCAAATGCCCTTCTTGCAGGCCACAAAAATATAGACTAATTCAGGCAAATATTTGTCTCAAGCTTCTTTCTTGAAAGAAGCTTTGGACCTATGGTCTTTGGTCTCACACCACATGAGACAGATTAGGAGATCTACTTCCATATAACCTTTTTTCTTGATTAAGAAGACATATTTAACTGCATCCTGCTCCAGCAGCAGCTACAGCAGAACAAAATCCTTTATCCAAGAGGGCTTCCCAGCTGTGCTGTTGCTTCAGACCCATCATTTCTTCCCCAAGTTGCCCTCAAGCCCCTACGGCACAGTTCTGGCTTTGCTTGTGTAGACAACCAGTGGAGGGTGGGGAATGCCTGATAGGTGTAGAGGTCTCAAACCCCTTTTTTCCACAAAATACTCCTTTTTCAAATAGTGTTGTTCCCACCTGTGTAACAGTTTGTATGCTGCATCTTTAAAAGTAGGCATGTAAAATTGGAAAGATTTTGCAACCAGGATTAAATATCCACTATCTTTAATTATTGCACAATTAAAATAATAATAATAGACTTTTGGACTAATCAAATAAAAGTGAACATTTAATTGAACATTTCATGAATGTTTCATATCAGTAAGGAAATAAAATACTCTTGAATTTTTATTGCAATATTTGCTTGTGTTCCTGAGAGCTCTTGAAGGCATCAACAAATGTAATAAACCCCTTCATTTACAGCACGTTTGTCCTTACTAAGACTAAAGGGTGCAGAAGAAAAAAGAAAATGAACTTTGGGATGTCTTAATAAATGTACATGCAAATAATTGGCAAAACAAGAACAGCAGCATATAACAGCAGAAAACTTCTAAAAGAAGCCTAAATTGTTGCTGGCGGGTTTTTCCCCTAGTTAAATAGACAGGTGAAGATTCCTCTTTAGGAAAGTGCATGCAGAGTATATAGGGGTTTTGGAGGAAAATTACTTTATGGGCTGGTTTCCAAAAATACTGTAGCTATAATACATAATTAGATGGCAAGTATATGAATAAGAAAAGTTAAAATCCCTAAGAGTAATGAGATTCATTTGATAATTGTATGAATGCAAGATAAACGTTGAAATGTTGTCCCTTTAATTTGTTCTCTGACCACTGAGGACACAGATTTATGGACAACTTTCAAGCAGTACCTTCATCTAAGCAGTGACTGCTCTGAGATCGCTGGATAATTTGCTAGATGATATTTCAGATAGATTAACCCACCCAGCCCAGCTCACCAGGAGCCCCAGTAAACACACATGTTCATATAGGGAAAATATAATGAGAGAGAAAGTAAAGAAAGGTGAAAGGACAGGTTTTCTATAGACATAAGTACAGCTTTCCTCTTTCATAAAGGAACAAAACTTGCAATAATATCATTATTATTCGTGTTCAGTCTGCTTAGCTGACAATCTCTCCACAAGATGCAATTTAACTCCTGTGTATCCCTACTAATGTAGCTATTATGTAAAGTGATGTATGGTTCAGATAATCAATTTGAAATGTGAAGTGATAGACAAGAGCCCCATTTGTCACATTTTTCCCTGAAGATATGTGAAAAAAAAACAGAACTCACCATTATTTACCAGGACATGGAGTGGACAATTCTTTGCTCTAAACTGCTGCACAAATTGCCGTATAGACTTCATGGAAGCCAAATCACAGTATAAAAACTCCACTGGGAGAGAAGAAGAGATAAACAAAAACACAGTTAAGTCAGTTGCAATGACATAAAAACACACCTGTAGACATCAACAAGGACTCCCGTGATAATGTCATCAGGAAAGTAAAGATTTTAAAAATAAACCAGGCTTTTGAAAATTATGGGTGAAGCTGGTCTCGGAAGGTTTCTTCTTTCTCCTTCCTTACTTTATTTCTATTTTTAAACTATTGATTCTTCACAGAGCAAATATCAGGAATGCTGCTGCTAGGGTGTGAAGAAGGATATCAAATGAAGCAAATATGTTGGAGCAAATATGTCCCAGTCCTACTGTTTGTTCTATGGCTACCATTTAGGAAGAAGGGCTACAGCACATCGGGCACCACAACATTTCCCTGTGTTTCTGATGCCAAGTATGCTGCCCTATATTTTCTTCCAGTGTCTGTGGTCCAAACAATGTTGGAGCCTGATGGCACATTATAAAACAAAGCTGTATAGAGTCAGTAGCAAGATGAGCAACAGCATGCCCATATGGCAACTCACCCAATCACCAATTGCAAACATAGCATTGTAAGTGATGCTGTGGCTCTGGTGGACATCCAGGGACATTTGGTGTCCAGGTCACCTGGCACCAACACCCAGTCACGTAAATGCCTTTTGAATGTGGTTAAGAGTTGTGCCTTCCCTTGACTCCAGCAATGGCACTATGATTTGAGAGGATCATACCTCACATAGATACTATGGGCAGCATCCTGCCTATACTGCTGATGTCAGTCAAGGGGTAAGGTGGAAGGGGGCAGGAGGTCAGCAGTCTGCCTATGCCAGCAATGTTAGTCAAGGGGCAGGGTGTCAGTATTTTAAAATATATTTAACACTAGTAAATTTCTTTCAAAGAAAACACATCTCTAACAAAAGCATCCTTTGCCCAAACCATTAGTCAGCTATTGACCTTCACTAGAACACTGCAAAATTAATTAATTAAAATTTTTTAAAAAGATAACTTAAATCCCCCAATAACTTTAAACCCATCAGGTCTGAAAATTCTCCTCCTGTTGCAGTTGCTCAGCTTTCAGCCCCTGACTTTTACAACACTGCTTCATTGGTTGCCTTGTCTTGCATGACAGCCACAACCAGAGTTATAAAGTGAAAAAAAAGCAGCGCTCCTCCCATAACAGCAGCTGCTATCCCCACACAAATCTTTTAGAAACTCTGCAAAGGGGAAGGAAAAAGAAAATTATGACCTTATCCACTCCTTTTAGTCTGTTAGAAAGTATCCATATTACATGTCAGGATTTTGGTTTGTTTCAGGAATTAGCTATGTTTTAAACAAGAAAATATGAATCTCTATCGCAGATGTTATTGTCTCTTCTGGCTTGCGACATGTTGTGGTGGGACTCCAAGTGTTGTTCAACTCCACTCTAGCCAGACCCAGTACACTAGGGCTCTGAGGTAGACTTGCCTGAACCTCTTCCATAAAGTGAATTTTCTAAGAAAGACCAAAAGGTGTTTCAGCTTAAGAAAGACAGACAGTACTGTACAACCTCCAGTGACTAAGTCCAGCAGAAAGAAAGGTGAAGGCTGCATAAAGCATGCTCCCCTTGCTCACTATGCCCTTGCAAAGTGAGCCCTTACTGTCCGGTTTAATTTTAACAAAGTCCCAGATTTCTGAAACACAGAAGTTCCACCTCAACATGAGAAGAAACTTCTTTACTGTGAGAGTGATGGAGCACTGTAATGGGCTGCCGAGAGAGGCTGTGGAGTCTCCTTCTCTAGA
Source organism: Brachypteracias leptosomus (assembly GCA_013401335.1). Classification (NCBI taxonomy): domain Eukaryota; kingdom Metazoa; phylum Chordata; class Aves; order Coraciiformes; family Brachypteraciidae; genus Brachypteracias; species Brachypteracias leptosomus. Next base: position 293,598 of record VYZX01029397.1, on the reverse strand, counting down.
GACTTTCAAAACCCACCTGAGCATGTTCCTGAGTAACCTGACCTAGGTCAACCTGCTTTGGTAGGAAGTTTGGACTAGATGATCTCCAGAGGTCCACTCCAACCCCTACTATTCTGTGATTCTGTCATTCCCTTGTTGTGGCAACCTCTGCACAGATGCCCAGTCCCCAGGACAGTTTTGGCCACCACAGCTGAGGACTGAGGCTCCAGATCCTCTCTGTGTTTTTCCTGCTCCCTTCTGCTCTCCCACCTTGCAACCCAAGGGCTGCTCCTTTGTGCTCCACAGGAAGGAACAGCCACCTCTGTCCTTGCACATGGCTTCACCCACTTCTTCTTACAAAAGAAATGGGTGTTAAAATAAGAGAAAATTAAAGATACACAGTTCTTCACACATGCTAATGAAAGTCTGTCTGACAGGAACATTAAATTCTTGGATAAACAGGCTCCAATGCAGGTTACAGTAAGAGACCTTTCCTCTTACGGTTTTCCCCAGTCCATCAGTGGTAATTCACCAAACTGTTTCATCCTGTCACAACCAAGGCTGTGAGCTATAGTGTCTCTTTATATAGTATGTCTGTACAACAAGAGTTTAGGAAGGCCTGCAGGCACAACAGCAAGACAAATAACAGAAGATAACAGCTGCTATTAAAATCATATACAGGAGAAGGAGAACAGTTCCTTCAGTTGCCTTCAGTTGTACAGTCTGGGGCTTTAACAATCCTTATATATTTTGAACTTAGACAGTATTAGTCCTCTGAAATTACTCAGTGGCCTTTTCCATGGCCACTTATGCTTAGATTCCAGTTTTAAGGTAATGTAAATACATTTTTTCAGACTGGCTGTAAAGGCATACCATTTCAACAACACTGACCCATGAATAATATTGAACAATTTCTTGAGCTCCCTACTGACCTCTAGGAGGTCTGCAATTTTATTTAATTTCACTGATGTCCTGCATCTGGAGTAGTTAGGAAACGCAAAAGTTATTAACTCCTGTAAAAGAAGAGAGCTGTTCAGGTCACTCCTCTTGTGGTCTGGCAGCCATAAAAACTCACATGAACGGCACTGTAATTGCTCAGATACACAAAGCCGGTTGTACTAACTTATTAGTAACTAGTGCAACAACAAATGGAGTAAAGACCTGGGTGAAGCTTTATGCTGATTCTGCTGTTGCTCTACTTCTCCAGGCAGCTCATCAAGGAAAGAGATTAGGGAAAGCATGATCAGCTTCTTAGGAGGCAGCCACTCACACTGCCAATGGAGGAATCCCTTTTAATACAAAATATTCATCTTGATGCAGAAAGCAGTGGACTTTCACTAGCTGCAGTATTTTGTACCACGGTGCAGGGTCCAATCACTTCTTCATCACCCATATGGACTATGGCAACATTATTGACAGTCCTGGATTTTGCTAATGCCACTATATATGCAAGAAAAGCAGTCCTCTGAGAACATTCACTAAGCTAAATTTTAATCTCTCCCCTCATCTGACCTTGAAATTGTCCTTTTCTGCACTGCCAACAGCAATGGTGGTTAGATAACCAGTGTGCCAAGGCGAGTGCTTTTCAGCCTGACCAGTCCAATCTCATCCTTCCTGGGAAATAACTTTTTGCTACATCTGTCTGATGTCCCCACCCTTAATTGTGTAGTTTTGCAGAGCAAATGCTGTCTTTCGTTATGACTGTACAGTGCTCAGACTAATGGCACACTAGGTCAAGGCTATCATTACTAAGCTTATTTACTTGCTTACTTGGGAAGCATGTCATCATATTCAGTATTTGTAAAGCACTTGCCATGAAAAGATCAGAACATGCTTTGGAAAGGAAAACAAACAAATCAACCCCCAAACTATTCTTTTTGCTCACAGGGCAGAAACATTAATGGCCAGAGTCCTTGTTTGTGCTTGTTTGTGCATGGCAGCTCTTTGCCAGGGAGGCAGCTCCACTGGCATAAGCACCGTGCCGAGGTGCCGTTCCACTCGAGAAAGAGTGCCAAAACATGGCTCCAAAATCATGTGCTGATTCAGTGGCAGGGCGTCAAACAGATGCCGAGTTTCTTCTTCGTCCCATGGACCAAGTATTTAATTTTTCCTATCATTCTACTGAAGAATTACACAGAAGCTAAGCATGATGGTTCATTTCTAGAATATTTTGAAGCGTGCACAAATATACTAAGCACGTCAATTTTCAAAATGTCTTAATTAATAAAGACAAGTGTTTAATAATGTGAGCAAATGAGCAAATCTGAACTTGAACTGGCAATGCGGCTTGAACCACTTTTCACAAACAACCATGGCAAAAGGTTTTCTGTAAGGGATAGGTATGAGCAAAAAGATGTACCATACCAGCAAGCAAACTGAAACATGCCAAAATTAATATTTAGATATGTTACTACTTATCTTCTTGGTTTGTCTGCCACTAGACTTCAAATTATTCAAGTACCTAATAATTCACAACAGTGGTCATTCTGCTTTTGAGTTTAATAATATAATAGGTTTTCAAAACTAACTGGTTCCTTTGATTTTCTGTATGCTATTAAGAACAAAAATGAGGAGTAGAATCTACATACAGAATATCTGCAGCTAATGCTACTGAAATACTCTAACTTCTAACTCTATCCCATTTTCTCTCTCCTTCTCCTATACTACTCCTTGCTTTCGGGTACTTCCATAATGACAGATATGCCAGTATTTCTTTCCTCTACTTGCTCTCATCTAAAGCATCTTTCCAACGAAAGCAAGTTAATATATAATTGTCAGAATATGGCTAAAATATTCACTGTTTAAAATATTTTACTATTTTTTTTTTCAATTTGATGACTAAGTTTTCAGAAAGTTATTAGCTAATAAAATATAAAGGGAGCATAATTTCCCAAAAGACAGCTAGAGTTATTTATGTCATTATCCACATATGAATAGATCTACGTATGATGCTGCTACAATTGCTGCTTTGCCTGATTGCTTTCTATCAAACATGTATCTGCCTGGTGCAGCACTTTTTCAGCAGCAGAGAAGTCAATAAGATGTTTTTCTTGCTGCTCCTCAAGAAGGCCATAGGAATCATGCAAAGCAATGTTGGTTGACCACACGTGACACCACTGAGCACCCATACTGTTCAGTGTCTGGTCCTGCACTCTGCACCCTCTGCTCGCATGGTCATGGTAACTAAAGTCAGAGGACCTGAAGGACAGGGCATCTGGTGTCTCCTGGAGAGCTTTCTGACACCATGAGCCTCATGGGAGCCAGCATGAGGCCCAGAGTTTGGAAAGCCTGATACAGCCTCTGAGCGCTTGAACTCCTCTGAGTTTCCCACTTGGGGTCAACTTGCCCGTTTCTGTCCATCTGTTTCTTCACACAATTAGCACACTTTTCTTTTTGATATCTAGAGTTCCCTTCCTTTGCTTTCCATGCCAGCACTGCTGACTCTGGTTCCTCATTTCTTCTGTCTATATCACAGGGCACAAAAAGCATGGAATGAGAATTTTGGTCTACTACAGAAGGAAAATTCAGAAGCAAAAAGAATGGACAGATATTGCAGTGAATTATTAAGAGCTGTAACTTCTGAGATATTCACTGATCAGCTGAACACAGGAAAATGCAATATTTTGGGTCCTGCAAAGTCTATGTCATTTAGGTTTGATTTAGATCAGATGAAGATGAGAATGAGGCCACCTACCAACTACCACTTTTTCTGCATTCAGCTCCAATTTGTCACCTTGAAATTGTTATGGGCATCTACAGCTCCACTTCAGCAGAAATCATAAGTCAGAGTCAACTTTCTTTTACTACTTATACCAAAGTAGTTTTCCATCATGCTTTCACTGTTTTTGTGTTAAAAACACAAGCAAAGGATCCATCCTAAGGAAAGCTGCAACTCTGCCCAGCACAGCAGGGAGCTGAGAACTCATAGTTTGTGGTGGAAAGAGGGCTACAGAAAGGACTGCTTAGCCTGTTCCTCCTTGCCACCCATCTATCCAGTGTCTAAAATACCAGCAGGAAGAGTTAGTTCTCCAGCAGGGCACAAGGAATGGTTCATAGACAAGATAGTAAAAAGTGGTGCTCAGTAGTCACATATTCACGCTCAAAAACACGTTGCAAAAAGCTCCACACAGGTGCATTGCTCTCTGGTTACTGCATCTCCTCAGGGGGAACTGAGGAATTTGGCCTTTCATCTGCTATTCTGCCTCACAGAGTTATACTTTGGCATCTGCACAGAGGCAAGGAGAAACGTCCTGCTCATGAAAGAACTGAGTATGCTTCTAAGCACCTGAACAGTGCAACAGGAATGTTGTTTATCAGAAAGTGCTCTTAATGAGGCAAATATTTACCATCTGAAAGATGCTGCACTGCAGAGCTAGAGAAGCTCTGTCAGCAAGGTGGCAGGTGGAAATGAAGTGGAATAAACCCTAGGAGAGAAAAAACATGAACTGGGAGGAGGAGAAGACATAAAACAGTACTGACTGGAGCCTCCTTACCTTTTGTCACCACGCAGTCCTTGCTGACACTAATAAACAATGGCTTTGGCTGGTCCAGTCTTCAGAGACAAGTTTGGTATCTCCCTTCTCCTGTGATCCTCTCTCCCCAAAGTAAGGTGCCCAGAACCAACTCATCTTTCTCAGCAAAGTCTGCTTATCTGCTTACACATCTTCCAGCCAAAATGAAAGCTGTTCTCAATCAAAACAGAGCTGCCAAGGAAGGGGAATGAATTTCTGGCCAGCTGGAAATTCTGACCAGCTGAGCTCAAAACTGTGGCTGCTATGTAACAACACTGCGAGTGAAAAATGCAAAAGCAGTTCTAAGCTGCTAACACAAACCTGTGGTTTATCTTTCTACCAACTGGGTATGTGTGGAAGCACACAAGCCCCCCTCTACAGAAGATAACTCCTGTTAACAGAGTTTTCACACATTGTACGGGACTAACACAAGGGCTGCCATACAAGTTCTGCTCACGTGTATGATGACAGAACATTGCATGCTACTCAGGCCTATAAAATGCTTACTTTAAAAGGACTTCTGGGAAAACAAACCCAACAAAATTCTACAGGTAAATAAGGCATGTACCAGCCAATTGCATATTGAGCACAATGAGAGAGAGTCATCATAAATGCAGCAAGAACAGCATCACCTATTTAAGCCATGCTCCTGACCTTGTGCATTTGATGACCTCTCTAGCTTCTACACCACAAGCACTCATGAATCTCCCCCATTCTGAATTAGCAGCCAAGATTCACAGGAACTAAATATTAAATTGATTGATGAACAGAAAGCTCTAGTATGTGCAATCGTATCTATGACACTGGTTGACCCTTAATTCTAGCTGTGGTTATGGTGATAATTTGCAGAATTTTGGCTCCTAATCCTTCAAACTATTTTAAGTATGTGACTGTGGACCAAAATGTTGGGTGTAGCCTGTTGGGCATCTTACAAGCTTACCTTTATTAGTCTCAGTAATATTGTGGCACTTTTTCAGATCACCTATCTTTTATAGATTATTAATAGAAATAATAAACCATAGCTAACTCTAGCTCAGATTTATTGTTCAATCTGCTGCTTGTGATATGTCATTGAAGAAAAAGACAGATGGAACACATCCATCTGGCAAAGTGTGTGAGTGCAGTGCCATGGATCAAAATAATGAGCATACTTAAAGACATACGGCTTGGGTACGGTCATTAAAAGGTACACTCACAACTTTAGTTAGCCTACTTTGTCTCCAGCCTTCCAGCAGGCAAGTAAGAACACCTAAATTCAGCTACTCCCTCTCAGAGTCATCCATTCCAGTGCCACAATCTTTAAAGGCAGTCCGAAGAGATTAGCTTCCTTAGCCTTTGTGAAGAGCCTCCAAGTGTCACCCTCCAGCCTATTCAGTGAAAAAAAAGCTCTGCATCGGTGTTCATGATATAAACAGAAATCCACACTGGGCAAATACTAGAAATTCATGCTTTTTTTCCTTCCTTGGGATGTTTTCGACATTGTCTGCTCAAAGAGCTATTGCAAAAAAAGGCATTTCATGGTGCTGCTTCTTATCCATGTAGCTTTAAGCTACTGTACTAAGAGAATTAAGAAAAAACATTTTCAGCTTTCTAAGAGATGTTTTCTTTCTAAGAGGTAGAAGAGTAAAATAAAGAAATTTGCTCTCAGAAACTGAGCCGTCTGGCTTAGCTACTTTCAACTTCCACAAGACAAATGTATGGCCTAGTCCAGTGATCCTTTAACTTATTAAATGCAGCAAACACTCTAGTAACTCTTGTGTACTGATTTATCAAGAAAAGCAAAGTTCCAGGGTATGAACAGTGTTTGAATCACTACCAGCAACTCCCATTACTGTCAAAATATCAGCTCATCATAGGAGGGCCTCCTGAACAGCTTCACAGATCATGTTGCCAGAGTACTGGGATGTAAGAGCAGCACAAAAAGGAGGTAGTCCATGTAAAGCAACAGAAATGCCTGTGTGTGACTGCTAATTGCACCACCAGGTAGGATGTTATTTAAATATGCTACCATTTTTGCACAGTTCCTACAGACATAGCATGCTCTGGGTTTTCCAAACATGTAAGTAGTTCTTTGCTGTATAATACTTGACATTTTCTGTTCAGCAGGAATAGGGCTTGAAAAGAAACAAGTTGCCATCAACTTGTTGGAAGAGTAACCTTAGCAGGTGGTGGCAGCAGGACAAGAGCAGTGGGATCCATAGCCAGCTCTCAGGGTGAGAAAGGTTATCTCAGCTTCCTGTGGGTAAAATTTCCTCCAGATTATTGACTGGGGAGGCTTTATTTTTTTAGACTAGCAAATACAATAATAGATACATACAAAATTTTCTCATATGCTTGCTGGAAATTAGGTACATCTTTGACCTCATGAGTTCAGGTGCTCATCACCCAGGTTCCTGACTGCACAGAGACAAAGTCCTCCGATATCTTCCCTTGTTGCTATGAGAAGACTTTTTTTCTACGCCACTGAACAACTCCTTTTGGAACCCCTTTCTGTCATTATTTCCATCTATGCATGTGATTTCACATAGGTTGAAAGGAAATGCAATTTTGGCTCCTCACAGGACCACTTAGAGCCCTGTGGAGAAACAGTGGGGAAATGACATGGACACACCAGTTTCACTCTGGGCCTGATATTTGGAAAAAAAAAAAGGTGTTGCAGTGGAAATGTTTCCCCTATCTCTTTTTTCAGGATTGAGGAAGGGCGGCCTTCGTCCTGTTCACAACTAAGTGTTTTTAATTCCCTCTATAAGAACCAGAAATAAGAGAACAGGCCCAGATAAATTCCCTCTGCCTTATGGGGACAGAAGAGCTCACAGTGATCTGAAGATCCATCATTTATGGACAGAAGAGAACATGGTTTAGAATATGCTCACTACTATTATTGCCCTCATTGTGGAGGGAGGGGGAGGGGATGGACTAGATGACCTTTAAAGGTTCCTTCCAACCTGAACTATTCTATGATTCTATGATTGTATATACTTTTAGACATATTTTCCTCTTTCTCCCTGGTGAACAGATTTTTATATTAAATTTTATTGCTACATTTTGTGAATTGCAGATATGTTTCTTTTTCTTCTTGGATGACATTTACTCTTTACAGTGGCTTAGCTCTACATTGTGAATTATATCTCATTTAAAACCTAAAAATATATGGCACATACATGACACGCACATTATAGTGCCCTTATATTGATACTTTCCATCAGGAATGAAACTCAAATATAGAGCTTTCTGGAAGTAATAGAGTCAAGCTATTAATGAAGACAAAAGTCAGCAAGGCTTTTAGAAGACGAGAAGTTGAAAATGTACTTCAGAGCAAGCTAGGAGCATAAGTCTTCCTAGAAATGATGCTGAGTCCTCAACTGATTTAAAATGGTATAGTTCTGCAAAGTACATGGAGCTATCATTTGCTTCCAGTTTCTCAGCTCTAGAGTTGCACATTCCCAGTGCAACTTGAGTTGTGTAGCTTAAAAGTTAAGATATTGTATCACTTGTATAATTTGATGATCAAGGGCATATACATGCATGTACAGGAATGCAACGAGGAAGGCTAAGGTCCACTTGGAATTAAATCTGGCAAGGGATGTCAAGGACAGCAAGAAGGGTTGCTCCAAATACACCAGCAGCAAAAGGGAGACTAGGGAAAAGTGGACCCACTGTTGAACAAGGTGGGTGCCCTGGTGACTGAGAATACAGAGAAGGTGGAGTTACTGAATGCCTTCTTTGCTTCAGTTTTTACTGTTAAGGCTGATCCCCAGGAATCCCAGTCCCTGAAGGTAAGAGAGAAAGTCTGGAGAAAGGAAGACTCTCCACTGGTCAGGGAGGATTGTGTTAGAGATCATTTAGGCAAACTGGACACCCAGAAATCCATGGACCCTGATGGGATGCATCCATGAGTGTTGATGGACCTGGCAGATGTTATTGCTAAGTCATTCTCCATCATCTTTGAAAGGTCATGGAGAACAGCAGAGCTGCCTGAGGACTGGAGGAAAGCCAATGTCACTCTAGCCTTCAAAAAGGGCAAGATGAACGACCCAGGAAACTACAGGTCAGTAACCCTCACATCCATCCCTGGAAAGGTGATGGAACAGCTCATTCTTGACATCATCTCTAAGCATGTGGAGGAAAAGAAGGTTATCAGGAGTGGTCAACATGGATTCACCAATAGGAAATCATGTTTGACCAATCTGATAGCCTTCTATGATGGCCTGACTGACTGGATAGATGAGGGCAGAGCAGTGGATATTGTCTACCTTGACTTCAGCAAGGCTTTTGACACTGTTTCCCATAACGTTCTTATAGGCAAGCTTAGGAAGTGTGGGTTAGATGAGTGGACAGTGAGATGTACTGAAAACTGTCTGAATAATAGAGTTCAGAAGGTTGTGATCAGCAGCACAGAATCTAGTTGGAGGCCTATAGCTAGTGGAGCTCTACAGGGATCAGTGCTGGGCCCAGTCTTGTTTAACATATTCATTAATGACCTTGATGAAGGGATGGAGTGTACCCTCAGCAAGTTTGCTGATGATATCAAACTGGGTGGAGTGGCTGACATATCAGAAGGCTGTGTTGGCATTCAGTGAGACCTGGACAGATTGAAGAGTTGGGTAGAGTGGAGCCTAATGAAGTTCAACAAGGGCAGGTGTGGGGTCCTGCACCTAGGGAGGAATAGCCCATGCACAAGTACAAGTTAGGTGTTGATCTGCTGGAAAGCCAGTCTACAGAGAAGGACCTGGGAGTCCTGGTGGAAAACAAGTTAACTATGAGTAGCAATGTGCCCTTCTGGGCAAGAGCATTGGCCTTCTAGGGTGCGTTAAGAGGAGTGCGGTTGAGTGAGGTGATTCTCTTCCTCTACTCTGCCCTAGTGAGGCCACATCTGGGGTACTGTGTCCAGTTCTGGGCTCCCCATTTCAAGAGAGATAGAGAACTACTGGAGAAAGTCCTGCAGAGGCTACAAAGAGGATTAGGGGTATCTCTCTTATGAGGAAAGGCTGAGACACCTGGGTCTGTTAAGTTCTGTTTAGAAGAGAAGATTAAGAGGGGATCTCATCAATGTTTATAAATATCTAAAGGGCAAGTAACAACAGGATGGGGCAAGTCTCTTTTCAGCGGTGCCCAGTGACAAAAAAAAGGGCAACAGGCATGAAGCAGAATACAGGAAATTCCACCTAAACCTAAGGAAAAACTTCTTTACTGCGAGGGTGATGGAGCACTGGAACAGGTTGTCCAGAGAGGTTGTGGAGTCTCCTTCTCTGGTGATATTCAAAACCTAGATGTGATCCTGTGCAACCTGCTCTTGGTGAATCTGTTTTTGCAGGGGGGTTGGACTAGATGATCTCCAGAGGTACCTTCCAACCCCTACCATTCTGGGATTCTGGGATTTGAAAGAGTACTAGAGAGTACTAGTGAGGACAAAAAAAGCTCAGCAATCTTTTGTGGGCAGCTTTCTCCTTCAGAATATTTTATTAGACATGGATCCTGACTAAAACATGCACCAGCACTTCTCTTGAGCTGTTTCCCTCTTGACTTGAAGAATTTCTTTTCTATATGAACAGCTTACTGTTCACAAGCAAATGTAATTTATATATACAAAATATTTTCTCCCAGCGAGCCAAACCCTACCAAATTCAATTTAGCTTAAAATTTTCTATCTCGCTTATATCTTTACACCCCTAAATCCTGCTTCCCTCAGCCTCTCTAACTTAGTTATTTTTTAAAGTGAAAGTCTACTTTCTTCACCTTATAAAACAAAAAAGAAGCCCTCACGTTCCCAATGTATTCATCTTGGAGAGAGAACCAACACGAGCTTCAGTGAAGAAGAGGCTGTTCAGAAGGTCAGGGTGTCGCTAAAACAGGGTTACCATAATTACAGGTACTCCTAGAGCCATAATATTTGTAGAATAGACTTTTTGGTTTAGTTGCTACAGTAACGAACCTCCAAATCCAATTAGCCTGCTTTTGGACTGAAATAGCTCAGCACTGATGATGTACCCATTCCCACTCAGCTGGCCACTTGGTCATCATTGCTACAGGTCTGGATTCTCCTGTCCTGTTGTGGATGTAATTGTTCAAGAGATGTGAACAGGCTTGTAACCTTCAGGTTTTTTAATTTTACCTGCTATTACTGATTTTTAAAAATAGTCTAAGACCTTCTGTACTATTTTATGGCAAGTATTAAAGGTTTCATTCAAAATTTAGAATGCAACCAGCATGTCCTAGTCTGCCGTGCAGGAGAACTTTCCATAAGCCAATATCAGGTATATGCTTGGAGATCTGAAGAAATCCCTTTCAGTAGGACTGTTTTTCAGTACACTGTCTTGATATTTCATACATGAAATCAACTTTCGATTCATGGCCAGACTTTAATACCAGAGAGCCATTATCTGATAGCAAAACAACTCCCCCATTGGATATGTTCTCTAAAAAGAGCATGCATTTTCTGAATGTAGCTGCTTACCATTTCAAAACCACCAAAATAAAAACCTCCAGTGTGAAGAAGTATTTTTGTAATAAGCTTTGGTATCACCACAAAAACACTGCAGCAAATATTCTGTTCCACACCCTCTGAGGTAACATAGAGAGGCTGACAGAGTCTCTGCTTTGTAGTACTTCAAGGACAAAAAACTTGCAGGGTCAAAGGAAATGAAGAAGGGAATAATATTTCCAAGCTCCAGGCAGGAATAACTTTGAGTTGTCCAGAATGCAACACTTTTTGCTCTAGACATGAGAACTATCCATAACACATACTTTCTGTAAACATGACCTTCCCTTTCCCCAGAAATTTTCTGCTTTTCTCCCATGTCAGTCCTAGCGCCTATGAGGCAAGCTCAAGCAGCTCTTAGATCCAACTCCAATAAACTTGTTTTTCTCCTTTTTCTCTTTCTTTGGAGACAGTCTTCACACAGAGCAGTGAGTCACTCCTCCTCAGTGGCAGAAGAAGCAGCAGAACTGGCAGAGGAAAGGCAGCAGTAGCAAGCAGCAGAGGTGGAGGAGATATGAGAGGCAAGGGCCGCCCCTTCCACCAGTGGTGCAGCTTTAGGGCCAGGTTACTCACTCACCTGAACTGATTTCTGATCACCTGGCTGAGTGGCTGAGCTCCCCTCACATACCTGCCTCTTTTTGCTCCATCCACATAGGTCTGCTGTTGTCACTGCTTCTTCTGGCTCATGCCGACCTATACCTAGGATGTTAACTGGGTTATGGTAAAGGAACACAAATAACCTTGGGTACCAATGCTGTCGTTCTTTCTCACTCCTCCAAGAATGAAGATTCATAGGCTGGCTTTTTCCTTTTCTCCAGATCTAACACTATGCTGTTTCTCTTTCACGCTTAAGCAAGCTTAGGTCTGTAGAGGGCTTCTAAGATATGATTCATCTGACCTGTTTCACAAATCTAGTTTAAGATGAGATGAATCATGTCCTACAACTGTTTATTCCTCTCCATAAACTGCAAAGGGAGCTTGGGGACACTGACTCAGATTTAAACCTCTGCATTATAAACCTCAAAAACTAGGTGATTTGAATCCCAGCATTCATTTTCAATTAATAATGAACAGAGAATGAGAAAAAAAAGAAAGAGAACTGGGTATGTGTGCAGATGACTCAGTGTTATTCACTATACTCAAGATCAGGGATTAAAAAACAGAGTGAGAACTTCCAGGAGGATCTTGCCAAAGGCTCAGAGATAGCTGGGTAACACAAAGAAAATTTATGGTGGAAAAAGATAAGGAGTCTTGCAGGGAGTGTTTAAATTTGTTTCGTATTGTGAATGCCTCTGAAATAACTGTGACTTCTCAACAGAAAAATGGAGATTTTGTTGCACACTCTAATTCACAAACATATCCTTAGAGTCAAAGAAAGTAAAGATAATTGTAGTGTCTGGGTTTGATGTCGCTATGTACATACATGCACATAACTGAGACTGAGCTTAAGCAAACTGCAATACATTATAATTTCTAAAATAACAACAGTACAGCTATGCATCCCAGGTGAGAACTGGAAGTTTTGCTCCTGCTCTGTAAATCCCACAGCTCTTGCACCTACTAATCTGATGCAAAGATCTTAGCAGCTAGCAAAGTGATAGGATAAAGAAGTGCAGAAGAATAAAATATCAAGAATTGAAGAAGAGTCTCTTGATTGCTGCTATGCAGGATTCACTATATGCTGGCTTTCACCTCTTTTCTCTTTTTACTTCTATAAAAATTAATATTTCTGATTATTTTCAGGGATGTATTCATATAAGAAAATGTTTTGTTTTTTTTTTCTTTGAGGTGGATTAATCTTTAGGAAACTTTAGATCTCCCCTCCTTACCCCAGTTCTGTTTGTTATTTGCTATTCTTTTCATCTCATCTCTCTTGTCGGCCCTTCAGAACTTTTAACCAGATCAGTTTAATGTAGTGTCCCTATTCGCTGATGGGGCTTTAAAGTAATTATCTTTCATATTAATTCCCTGCTAGTGCTGACCTGGAATTTCAGGCAACATAAGCCAGAGTCACTGAGCAAGGAGCCACAGGGTTCTTCTCCATCTCAGTATTCAGTGCTTCTGATATTTTCATTCTTATTGAAGGCGAACTGACTTCTGGACATCTGAGTAATTCTTGCTCTTAGGAATATGCATCCTGAGCATTCTTCAGTATCAGCTCATGCTGATAAGCATTTTCATTAGACAGTTTGTGGAAATTCTTCCTTTCATTAGAAAAAATATCCGTGGGAAGGCTATGTCTGGTTGGAATGGATATACCCTCATTTGGGGACTAATTAGGAAAAAAATGGATACTTTTAACTGCATAAACGCCCTCTTTTCAAGAAAAACAAGACAAAAATATTTTCTTCTAAAGGTACAGCTCAAAGAATGTATGAGGTAAACAAAAAGTGGATATTTAAGTTTTTCTCCCATTCAAAAATCTGTCTTGCGCATGACAATCTTTGCCACTGCTTTTTACAGCAGCTCTAGAGAAAGGACTATCTCTACAGATAAGTCTTTACATTTCCATTCAATCTTTGCTTTCTTGAAAAAGTTTTCATCAGCTAAACTAATTTTTAAAAAGTGTTGGAGAGATACTCCTCCAGGTCTGAATTTCTCACCTGCAGAAGGGGTGGAAGATATGGAGCAAGCTGTCAGTTGTACTACAGTGACAGCAGCCAAGCTTGTTGGATTGGTGAAAAGAGATGTACAGCATTGCTAATTACATAACAAGTGTATGAATCTTTTTCTGTGTACATGTGCTCTCTAGTTAGTGGGGAGGAAACAAGCAGTACGTAGAAGGGTCTGCCTTTTTTGAGGCAATAGTGACAGCACTGTTTTGGTGCACACCCTTTGAAGACAAGCCTTTAAGAGAGGGGAGGGAGAAAAAAATGATTTTCCTTAGTCTTCCTGTACACGAGTATAACTCAAATATAGATAAACTGGAATTTTTTCCATATTCTCTTACCCAAGAAAAGCTCAGAAAGACAAACCTCTTTTAAATTTTGCATTCTCTCCAGGGAATTAATAATGTATTAAATTATTCTTCCTACACTTTCTGATGTATTATAGGCCTTTGGTTAATGAAGAAGCCAGGAACTCTCCTCACCAGAGAATATTATTTCTAATATGGTCACAGATGTGACCCTGAGACTGTGAAGAAGGGGAGTAGAGAACTGCAACTGGCAGGATACTGGATCTGAGGACTTAGGAAGGTTTTTTATTTCTGCTTATTGCCAAACTAGCATTTTTCAGGAAGATAAACCCTCACATACTGGGAAAGAAATCAGATAATAACTTTTATGCAACTGAGCATACTATTCCAGCAGGTCTTGATCAGAATGCTACCTTTCAAATACATTTTAGGTTGCTGCAGAGCCCCAGATTAGCAGTGCTGCAAGATCAAAAGGCTGTGATGCCATATTTTGGTGCATATGTGCTGCATCATATAAAAAACACACTGCCTGTTTTTAGCAGATTCTCATCCACCATAGCGCCTGCTTAAGTCTATGTTTAGGGCTCAGCTCAAGTTGCACCTGTAGAGTGCTGAATCTGGCCTTCAGTGTCATGGCATGCACTGCACAACCCACCCCAGTGCTGGCTAGGGTGGTGAGTCCCCTTACTGCCTCCCCTCCTTCATCTGGGAAAGGGCCGTGCAGATGATTTTCCTAGCACCTGCCTGGGAAAACATGACAGCTCTGCCTCGGGGAAAGGGGGAACCGGGCTGCAGAGAGACTTGGAGTGACCACCCAGCCCCAGTGTTTCATGACAGCACAGCGGCCATGTGCTTCCTCCAGTTTCTTCATAGAAGTGACACAGGTCTCCTCAAGCACTATTTTTGGGGCCGAAGTAAGTTTAGTTAGCTATGTATACAGCTCTAGAACAACACATTTTTAATGGGCAGGTAGAGTGCTAATTTAAGCGTAAATTATATATTTGGGTTAGCAGCTTGGCTGCTTTGTTGTTCAGTTCTTTCTGACTACTTGGATAGCAGCCAGCAACGCTCTGTGATTTATCTCCATTTAATTTTTCCACTTTTTCAGACCCTTGGCTGTTGGTAATTCAATTTCTGGCAACTGCAGACCTTCACTCCCTATTATAAGTTACACCCGAAGGCAGATATACTGCCATCTGCACTACAACGGTGGTGGTAGCTAGTGGATGTGAAAAAGCAAACGTCCAGATGCCACTTGGGCTCTGAAACAGCTTTAATATACAAATGACGTTTGGATCAGAAACATTGTCTGAATCCAAATATCAGCCTCTCAGAAACATTAGGGTACTCTCCTAAGGGATCTCTCCACACTGTACTCAACTTCTGCATACTGCTTGTCCCAACAGCTTTAATGGATGAAGAAAATGAAATATTTTCCTCTGTCCAGTCTCCAAAATCATCAAAGGAAGAACTAATCCCCATCCAGTCATCCTTCATACACACTTGCTTCATTTCCCTCATCTTTCCTTATCCTCTGCTCCCAATCTTCATGCTCTCCAGAAGAAATCTTCTTTCAGGAAGAAAACAAACAAATTCTGCTTTCCTGAGAAATATGTCCCATTCCCAGCTCCACAGGCTACAGGCACAGTGCAGTGGGCACAAGGTTCTACTGCACATAAGAGCTGGGAGGCATCACCCCTTCTCCAGAGAGACTGGGAATGATACAAGTCATCTTGAACTGAATAAAGGAAGGATGATTATATTTTAGGGAGAAATTACTCCAAAATCTTTCTAAAAGAGCTCAATAGGGATATGTCACATAGGGAGCAAGGTGGAAAGAATACATGGGAATGGCTGAAGTACGGCTACAGTTGTAGCATAGGGCTCCGGGCAAAAAGAGGGAGCCTCGTCCCATGCTGGTTGTTGCATAGATCAGCACCAGCATAGCCAATCTTTCTGACCTCCTGTATGACACAGGGCCTGACCCCATAGTTACTCATTCCCAAGCTGAACCTATAATTTCTTGATAAGCTACAGCACAGCTTGACGAGCTACTAGCTGAGGGAAGCTAGGAAGAAACAAGGATGTTACTTCTTCTCCATTGGACTAGTTACCTTGAGATGCAGAAAACGTGTGGCCACAATCGCATTTTCCTGTTCTCTGATAAGAAATGAGGACGACAGTACTTATATGATAACCAAGGGGCTGAAGAGTTGTTCACGACACCATTGGAGAATATCTTTGTTCCCTTCTATGTCTTCTTGGATAAATATTTAGATTTATAAAATGCAAATTTATTAGTATTTCCTAAGCAGAGATCCATCTGATATTATCCAGGCAGAGTTTTTGTCTGTCTCTACCCAAACGGCTCAGTATCTGTCTAATAACAGACGTTCAAAGTTTCTGGACTTCACAGTGAGAAAGTTGTAATTTGTTCCTTTTTAACAGGCAGAGCTATCTATAATACACATCCAAACAGCCTGTGTGGATGACTTTCCACAGTATTCTATTGTAAAATTACCTTCCCAAAGAGAATGAGGTGAAGCAGAAAGACTTCAGACTCACTAACACGCATTCTCTATTAAACTGTTCTGAACATCATGAAGAAAAAGGTAAATCAATCACAAATATTTCCTGGCCCTATTTTGGAAACAACCATTATTGTTCTCTGAAGACATCTCTTTGCTGTTGCCTTCGCTAAGTCAATGAGGAGGAAAGGGAAGCCCGAAACAGGGAGAACAGAGAACAACTTAAGACATTTGGGCAATCTAGAATATAATTTTGCTGGAGGGCAATATTCACTTACCAAAAAATTTTGGTTTTGTGGAATAAAAGGACTTGTTACCACTTGGCAATGCTTTTTAGAAAATTTAAATTTCTAACACAAAACAAACCCTCTAAGATGCTTAACTTGCACTGTTCCAAATTACTACGTTCCTTAGCTCTAATCAACCAGGTTTTAATCATTACTCTTTTAAGATATATTTTCTTAGCATAAGTAGAAGTTACATTGTCTCTGCATAAGCTATGACTCACAGCTACGATTTTATACTACTTTAATATAGGACTGTTTTCAAAATTGTCTCAAAAAACTTATGTACATCAGCAAATATTTTCAAAAAATTTTTTTTTTTTTCCCCCAGAATTACCCATGCTGACACCTATTTTATCACTGGCAACCGTGGCTACAATATCCAGCCAAACATTTTTTTACCTCAGTTGGAGTGAGCAGCAACCATCAAAAGGCAAATAGTATGCAATCAAGGTATGTGAATGACCACTGATGACATTTCAAAAGTTACAGGTTATGTTTCACCCATGAAGTTGAGTAAAACACATTTGTACTCCATGATCGGAGCAGGGAGCCATTCCACACTCTTCTAGATTGACAGGGTTAGTTTGCCCACAGCAAGAGTAGTTTCTTACTCTCCTTTGCTCTTGTTTTCGTGACTTTGTGGTTGAAGTGAATTCAGTCTTAGGAGGGGCCAGTTTATGCTGCTCCTTTTTTTTTGCTGGGAGTAGGGTTGTGGTGTGTTTTGTTTAATACCTGGTAGGACAGCTCAGCATGAAGCAGAAATCCAGGGCAACACCTTCCCTCCTCTGTGTCACTTCTCTATTTCCCTCTAATGCAGTTACATATTCATGTTCTTTCAGACTCTCTTTAAAATCTGGGTTTTCTTATGGTAAGGGAGGGCATAAATTACACATTTCTCCCTCCAACAGTATCCTGTCTCTGCAACTTTTCAATGAAAGGAGGGGGAAGAGAATGTGTCTGTTACTTGCAAAACAGTTGGAGCAATCCTTCTAGTGGCTGGAAATAGACATCTCCAGAAGAATGTGTGTTGTGCATTAATTACTGGCAGAAACAGATAATTTTTCAATTTATAAGATTTTGTTTTAATTACAAACTGGAAAATAACATCAAATTATTAGTGGGGAAGTGACAAAACTGATGACTGACACAAGAAACTTACAGTTGGTACTTATGCAATTTAAAGAAGATATCTGTGCTCTCTCAGAGATTATCTGAATCTGTTACACTGTGACCAGCTTGTGACAAAGCCACCTATTAATAAGTCAGAAGCCAAGAATGTTTAGAGATACTCTTTGCAAAAAAAACCAGAACAAAACAAAACAAATGAGAAAAAGTGGTATTAATTCTGTAGCACACCAACATACCCTGACCAAAAAATCTTGAACATTAAATTGCTCTGCAAAAGCACCAGCAAGATGGAAGAAGGAAGCTTTACTTTGGAATGAAAATCCAGTGGCTTAATACAAAGTTCTATCACAGCTTCAAAATCAAATGCAGGTTGAACACTGTGCCTGGTTTAGTGAAACCTTGAAAGTACACTGGATTATACATATATATTCCAATTTAATTTCTTTAGGATACAAATCAGTAGGAAAAAGGGTTTTAAAATGTACTTTTCTCAGCATCTCTCAACTTCTTCTAGAAACAGCAGGAAAAGCTCTAATATTGCCCAAGTAAGCAAAACTTATCACTTTCACATTTTAAGCAGATCTCACTCCTTTCAAACACTCAGAAAGAAAAACACAGACTGATGAGCCTTGTCAGACACAATTATAGAAAAGCCACTATTCATGGAAAAACCCTGACTTAAGTATGCAGGTGAGACAGGAAAGACTGTCATGCAACATGGCTTATATATTTAAAACATCACAAGGTTAGAAGAGCTATAGAAAAAAGTGTGATTCTTTTCTCCAAATAGCGAGATTCCCGTAGGCCCTTAGTGCAGTTACAGTTCAGTGGGATCCCTTTGAAGAAAAAGGATGAGCTATAATGTGTGAGAACATCAAAGTAGGCAAACAATGGCACATTAGTGTGGCAAATGCTACAACTTCCAGTTATCTGTTCACAGCTCTGCATTGCTGCAAGGCGATGAGGATAGCATACTGATGTATACAGGGATGGCCTGATCAGTACAAATACTTGGCCTGTGATGATAACAAATGGCAAGACTATCAGATTCACAATAAAACATGTAACTGAAAATATTCTAATTCAGAGTGAGTTCATATCACATTGCCCAATCTACCTGAAAAGGATACAGTAGGAAAAACTGTTATGAATTTTGAAAAAGCATTAAAAAATCATCAGACCATGCAAAAGACACCTCTGTAACCTATGAGCTATTTCCTGGCCACTTATCACATTTATTCCAGCAGTCTCTGTCCTCGATCCATTAAAATGTAGCATTAGCTGGGGAAAGTATTCAGTGTTATTTAAGTGTTTGAGAGCTGCTTGAACCCAAGGTTTCAAATAATTTTGTAAGCAAAATTGCCAGAGTTTACCAAGAGGGGTACAAGACTGCAAAATAACTATATACATTTGTAATTAATTCTTTCTCTATTGAAATGCAAAAATTGATCTGTGACAAATAATTATTAAGAACTCTTAAGAGTGAAATACAATTGCAATTTTCTAAATTGATTTAATGGTTGACTTACTCTAATTAGTGGTAAATTATTTATTGCAAGTTCTTTAATCACTTTCTATTTACACAAGGGAGCTCCAATCTTGGTTAAGCTATAGAAATCACTGCAATAATGATCAATAAAAGACGTTATCTAATCCTTATGGTTTCATCTGGGTTTATGGAAGAGAAAGCAAAAGAAGACTGATTCTTATTTTACTGTATAAGGTTATATATAAGTAACCTATCTGCAGTTAGGAAGCATGGGGTGAGCAGGTTGTCACAAATCATGGGTATATCCACATGCACCATGTCACAACCCTTCATAAACTTAATGATTTCTAATTTAGAAGTACTTCTTTTCTCCTACGGGAAGCCTGATCCATAATCTCACTTCTCCACTTTTCTTGCTCATGGGAAACTTTTTCTAACTTCTAGCCTAAACCTATTCATGGCTAGTTTATACCTCATTGGTTTTGTAAATTGTCTTTCACGGTAAATATCTTTATACTGGTTTTATTATTTGCCCCATTGACATATACACAGGCAGCAAGGGTATCCTCTCTCACATTCAATTATTTTTGGATGAAACCAGCCAAGTCCATTTAGTCTTTTCTTTGTTAAAGCAGACTCTCTGTTTACCTCAGAAAGCCTTCTGTATTTCAGCTTGCATTCATCTTTGTTGAGCATGCAAACACAGACATTACCATGTATTTTAAATGGACCTCAATTTAAGTTAGTACTGATATTTCCTGATTTCTTTTGGGTATACAACATCAAATACATCCTAGGATCATTTATCTTTTTCACAAACTTATGAAAGCCTAAGCTGCTACAGCTGTGGCTTATCTTTTCACCTTTAGCAGTTGTAATAACACTGAGTCCACTGATGTCCTTCTTTTCCTCAGTCATATTTAAGAGATGAGCTTCGAGTTTATAGTTGAAAACTTATTTTATGTTATGGCTCAGGGAAGCCTTTTGATACCAGACAGACAAAAAGCATCTTAGTATTAACAGTTTGCAGCTTATTAGCACACCATACTTCTGCTGAATTTCATTGCACCACACAGAGAGCTTCATTAGAGATTATTAAAATTTAATATTAAAATGTTCAACTAAGCCATGGTGGAAAATCTGCCATTAAAAGTCTCATCATACCAATCCAGGATATGACAGGCTTGGAGAAGTTCACATTTAAATAATGCTCTTTGTCCTCCATACAGGGCACTTAGAAAAAGTCACCATCAAACATCAGAGCAACTTTTTAACATATTACTCCTTTTTCTTTGCTAGATCTTTGGCAGATATAGGAAGCAAAATGGTAGGACAGAAGAAAAGGGCAGTATTTTGAGGTAAATGTTGCTGATCTCATAAAATGGAAAAAAAACCCCAACCAAATAAAATATGTCTAGAATGAAAAAGAAAATACATAGCAAGCTATAGTAATGCAAAGAATACAACAGGAATTCATTTTACTTGAATTAGTTGCAAGACAGCAAATTAGACAGTAAAGTTTTGAACAACTTTCGCAGAAATGCTTCAGTGGCCATGAGGAACCATGAGAAAAGATAATAAAAAGAATCCCCTAAGGTTTGGGGTGGGATTTTTTGGTCTGGATTTGTGTGCAATAGAATTTTCTTTTTTTCTTTTTTTTTTTACTGGTAATAAATTATTTTAAAACTTCTTTCAAGTTTAGTCATGCTATAACACATAAACAGTATCTAGTTCTTGGAGGGCTGCACCTCTATTTTTGACTTGCATTCTAACCAGAGGAATCAAAGTGCTCCAGATGCATCAGTTTGTTGTGGATTTGTAGCTGCTCTGTCCTAACCGAGTTCCTGGCAGCAAATTCCAGTCCTGGGGCTACGTAGCCATGAGAATAAACTCTACTCTCCTGACTGCAAACTTCTTTAACATCTGATATTATTCATGCCTTCCTGATTGATAAACCATGTTAACACAAGCCCATGTTATATTTCTACATATTTTTCATACTTCCTTTGCCATTATCGTACATTGTCCTACCAATGTGTATGTCCTATCACAATTCCCATTGATCCATCATATCTCTTTTGACCTGTGATTTTTTTTCCCAGTGTCCTATCACATCTTTCTCCATCACACCCTCAGTTACAACGGGAGAATGAATTGGCAATTCAAAGCTTCTCTGCTTATTCCTTCGTATTTTGCCCCTATCACTGAAAGCAACATTTTTTTCCAATGTTCAGGTAGTTCCTGCACTGAACCTCTGTGCGAGCTTGCTTGGTTTTACACACAGTGGGCAATTGAAATCCATCTGCCTATGACTGATGGCTACAGCTGCACCAAGCAATTCCCAGCTTGTGTCCTACTTCCTCGAGGTACTTATCGAGTCAGATGACCATCTTGCTATACATTCCTTCTCCAGGATCTTCCAGACCTAGGGGATATCACTGCAACCAGTGGAACATTAAAGATGTCACTTCCATCCTACTGGACCTGGTGAGATAGACAAGCTCTCTCTGACATTCCCCACTTGAAGATCATGTGTCCAATCCCGACATCTTAACAGGATTCATTAGATATCAGTGCTATCAATTGTGAACATGCTCTTACTCCAGCATAATGCTTATGATTTGAAAATACAGGGCATGTTTAAATGGATCAACAGCAAGTAGGTTGTGTGTTTTATGTTTTCTATTTTTCCCTTTGTGAAATTCTGCTGTTAGAAAGCATCTTAATGAAATGCATACAGGAAACAAGCAGAAGTTGCTTGAAAATTAGAGTTAATTATGCATTAACTGCAAGTCTTGTATGCAATGGTCTGAACACTATACTAAGCACATTTATCATCAGAAGTTTAATGACAAAAACAAAACAAAATGCTTTTGTATAAAAGCATGAATTATTTGGCTTGTTAATAGGTAGAAAGGCAGTAGGGTATTACCATTTGGGTATTCTTAGTGTCTTCCACCTTAATTCATTTGGAGCACTTTCCCAAGATACACAGTGCTGATATAGCTCTGTTTCTAATGAAATGATCCAGTATTTTACCCCAGATAAGGGCAGAATAAGAAAAGTAACAGTGAAATCTGAAAAAACCCCTCACTTTGTTCTCTAAAGAGATGTTCATAGTGCAAACCCTACATATCCGCCTTCAGTGCTTTGGAGAGGAACTTTGGTTTCCTGGTGGTCAGAAGATGATGGTGGGCTCTTCCAACAGAAGTTCTGGAAGATGATCTTCCTTCACTGACTGACTTTTTTCAATCACAATTTCTAGCAGTTATGTGTAATGAGTACTACGAACATAAACGAGTTACCCAGTTTTACATTTGCCAGAGTTATCTTGAAAACTAGCAGCTAGCAATGTTACTGTTTCCTGTAAAAGTGGATGTCCGGATATAATGAAAATTACCCATGAGAGACTGCATTCTTTGGCTGTCATTCTACTTCTACTATGGTGATGAAAAATGAAACTGATTTACCTGCTTATACTCATCTATCCTAGATTTTGTTCTTTTCCTAAGAACACACTGACCCATATAAGTATCCTGGTCTTTCTTTTCATATTCACAGAATCAGAGAACGTTAGGGATTGGAAGAGACCTCAATAGATCATCTAGTCCAATACCCCCACTGAAGCAGGATCACCTAGATCAGGTCACACAGGAATGTGTCCAGGAGCGTTTTAAATGTCTCCAGAGAAGGAGACTCCACAACCTCCCTGGGCAGCCTGTTCCAGTGCTCTGTCACCCTCACCATGAAGAAGTTTTTTCTCATATTTATGTAGAATCTCCTATGTTCCAGCTTACACCCCTTGCCCCTTGTCCTATCATTGGATGTCTCTGAGAAGAGCCTGGCTCCATCCTCCTGACACTCTCCCTTTACATATTTATAAACCTTAATGAGGTCACCCCTCAGTCTCCTTTTCTCCAAGCTAAAGAGACCCAGCTCCCTCAGCCTTTCCTCAAAAGGGAGATGTTCCACTCCCTGAAAAAAACTGTTATGAACTGTTCGCATCATAACAGTTTTTTCAGAGACTCAGTGAGGTCATTAGTTTATATTTCAGAACTAGAAATCCAGAAAGGTAGCATATTTTGATCTAAGCCTACACAATATGAAAAATCCATCTCTTCTCAAAATTTTTATTCTATTTATTTTATTTTATGTTTTATTATCCTTGTTACTAAAGCTGATTTCTCATTTGACCTTGTCTGTCTTCAACTGAGGGACATAGGTCAGATAATACTCTCCCCACCCTGAGTTTTCAAATCTAGTTCCAGTCTTCATAGAAGACTACACATCATATAATAACCTTTATAACCATTAGAAATGCTATATTATGACTAGTTAGTTTTAGCTCTCCCTAAAATGTTCTTAATTGCTTTTGTTATGCCCTTTTTTTCCCCACTGTTGCTAACAGCCCTTTAGTTTTAGTACCTTTTGCATTTTTTCTCTTAAAATTTATGACAATGGACTGTGCTGTTCCAGGAAAAATCTACAGGGTCTGACAGAAACTGAACGCAGATTTTTTGCCTGGGGTGTAAACTGCAAGATGCAAGCTGGCTCTGGTCTGGAATTTGATGTAGAGCTGTGCATAAGCAAATACACTTGGCAAATACTGGGGTAACACCTAAGTTTCCCTCTAAGGCACTTTCTCCAGTTGTTCAGTCATTTCCTTGATCCACCCTAACACTTTCCCCAGTTTTTCCAATACCTTATGTGCGTGTATAGATACATGTATGTACACACATAGGTATTTTGTTGCATCGAGTCTGATTTTCGGAGTGTCGTTAAAAGAGATATGTATGTTAACAGATAAGGTGCTCATTCTTTGTATTTTGCACAGTACTGCACAAAGTATGCATTCTTAATTTCCTTAATTTTATGATCATAACATTTTTGATCCAGTTTTGTTTCAGGGTTGGTTTTTTTGTGATTTGGGGGTTTTTTTGGGTGTTTCTTTTTTTTTAAAAAAAGGGATTGATGCATACAATTAATGGGAGTACATAGAAAAAGAGCTAAGACAAGTCCTTGACTTGCCTACTTACTTTTGTGAGGCCTATGGGCTATCCCAATTTATTAACAGTGAAATTATTCTAATGCAAAGCAAGCAATTTAAAAGGTATGTAATTTTGGGGGGTGAGATTTTTTTCTCTCTTTTCCAGGAAAAGCTGTAGCTCTGCCAACTGGAACCACCTCCCTCTCCCCTCATATGCCAATCACTTCCAGGGAAACACCAGGAGAGACCATTTTGTAGCCAGTGCTTTGCATCAACACCATTCACGTAGCTCAGAAGCAGCTGACCAGATTTTTATTGAGCTTTTCCAAGTAATGGACCTTGGCATGGGATCAAGTATGAAGAAGATATGAAATGACTGAAAACGAGAGGAGGTGATAGGGATTCAAATGCCAAATAAACCAACATTAGCTGCTGTGGGGAGGTGTCTTGGAGAGCTGCAGCAAGTGTCAGTATGGAGTGCCTAGATGACACCTCCTTCCACACCTGGCCCAGTGAGGTTACAGACACTATTTATGGAATGTTTTCTCCCAGGAGTGGTTTCTGCACCCCTACTGAAGATGCCCACTGTGCTTCGCTGCACGGCTGCACCTCGTGCTGCCCGTCGGCTCGCCGGGTGCTGCATGGGCCAAGCACCCTGCTTCTGCTGGGAAGGACCCTTCGCTGCTTGTGTCAACAGGTATCAAATACATCGACAGGCTCCTTTGCCCTTAAGGCACCCAAACTGTGGAAGATCAGCAGAGGCTGTAGTGCAATTCAAATCAACGTCTTTTGGAAACACTGTGCTGTTACAAAACTGAGCAAGAAACTTGTTTTCTAGGAAAACGAATCCTCGCTAGATGAAAATTACAAGGAAATAGCTATGAAAAATATGTCAGAGCTGTACTGCAGGGTTTAGTGGCATTTTCCTCATACTCGTTACTGAAATTAATCCACAAGACTTGCCACAATATGCTGATAGGATATAGCTGTAATACTCTAAGCTGTTGCTAAGAATTCAAAACATGACAATCAAAACAGTTCTCTTTATATATGATTAGAACATTTATTTGCTTGTTCAACGCAGAATTAAGTAGTAGAAGCAACCAGGAGCTGGGAAGGCAGCCAAGCAATAAAATGGATAGATTGCTCAAATACATGAAAATCATATCCACAGCTTTCGAACATTCTCTCAAAAGCAGAAAATCATCTATTCAAGGTTACCAAACAACCTGGTTAGACAGGATGGAGAACCTGCTGTTAAACAGAAGACAAAGTTCCTCTATGAGGTAGCTAATACAATTACTGGTTGCTCCAAATAGCACGCACCTCCATAAATCTGTCTCTATTTAAGCTAATTAGCAGAAATTATTCAGCAATGTCATTTTTCTAGGTTCTTTGATTACATCAGATATACAGTTGTGTGCTGAAGAAAAATATACCAGTCATATAATTCATGTTTTTTTCAGAAAAGATTCATTCTCAGACTTCGTTTTGCTTTTCAGCTGCTTCTTTCATAAGATTATAGATCACTTCACCACAGCACATGAATTTTCTTTTGTTCTTACATTACAATCAACTATTAAAGGATACTGCTTTCAAATGATATCCATTTTTCCTACACTGCCATCATTTTCTCTAAGTTAACATTATCCAAACCAAGTATTAAACAAGTTTTTATAGCAAGAGTAGAGTATAAATTGCAGAAATGGAATCAAGTTTGGTGCAATCACAAGCAGGCTTTCCAGTGAAAGGCTGGTATTTTCAATCTTTAGTTGTCATCAGAGGAATCAGAAAAGCTATGTACAAAGTAGGCAAATAATACCTTAAAAATAACAATATTTGAATTTACAAATAAAAATATTTGAATTAAGCAAATTAACTGCTTTTCCATTGAAAGCAATCCCAACCAAGAAATCAAATTCCATCTCAGAGAACCGGCTGAATACAATACTCTGTGTTCCAGACAGAGCCAGGTCAAAAACTGTTTCTTCTCCCCACTGACTGAATCAAGGCCACATTTGTGCATGACAAATTCACATTGCCCTTCATTATTACTACGTGTGATAGCTTTAGTCAATGTGAAGGATCAGAATTCATGGCACACAGTGTTCAGGGGGATTTGGTGTCTCGTTCTGGTGGGAGCTACTGAAAATCCGAACCATAAATCTGCCTTTGTAGGCTCTGATCAAGAAAAAAATACTGCTGACGACTCAAAAAAGTTGTTGAAATACTTTGCACAAGAGAAGTTGCTTATGAGACAAAAGGATGCTGTTCCTCAACCCATATGAATAAAATCTAACAAATATATGGCAATAAATATCTTCAAAGGCTTTTGTAAGTATTAACTAGACAAAATTAATTTCACTAAAACTTCTACTTGACTCTTAAGTGGTTGGTTAAACAAAACGGCCAAATAAACCTCCCACCTGAATGCTTAAACTAAAGAATGGTTTCTGAAATAGATTTGATCCACATTAATTACTTAATAAAGCATCATGAATTTTACCTACATATATTGAATGGACATTACTCAGCAATCTCTGAACTGTAAGAGTTGCAGTAGTCCTTTTGGTTTTCAAATTGTGGTTCAGTGTTCCATATCATTGTAATTACTGCAGCTGCACTGCTGCCAACAAAATCCTAGACTCAAAGCTCTTGGCTATGACAGCACATCTAAGTAATCACCATGGGATACTGGGCTAAACTCAAACAGGTTTCTTTTTTATGAGTGATATACATGAGCAAAAGCTAGAGCATGTTTAAACAAAGCAAATCAATTCAAGTCAAGCCTCCCTACTTAATATATTCACACAGCTTATTAAGATGAGCAAACATGCCTTAATGAAGAACACCCATCTTCTAAATGAGAGAAATAAGGCCTTGGTTGTGCTAGTTAGGCAGGGCAGGGCAGGGCATAGTCCCAGTTTCAAGCTGTCTCAGTGCTCGGAGAAGCAAATCCACCACAAAATGAATTCACTGTGAGCTTTTCACTTCTCTGACCATTAGTTTTAGTCCTACTTTGCTACCTAGTACAGTTGTCGTGGTTACCTGATGACTCTCCAGTGGGCATACCACCCTTTGCAGGACAGCTGAAGTCATGGCTATAGTGACTTCACGTCCAGCTGGGCTTTTCAAATGACAGGATGGCATCCTTCATTTCCACTTCTAGAAAATCATCAAGTACTTCAGAAGCTCCTAAGATGTAAACAAATACTGGCTCTAAAGGAAGACTTAGAGTAATATCGTTAGTCAGTGAAAACTACCACCATTGTTTTCTATAATGTAAACTCTTCCCTTCACTTATTTTCTTCCCACCCCAGTACAGCTTGGAGTAGTTGTCCATGTAAGTTGGTCAACAATTGTGTCATCCTCAGACTGTCCCATCTCAGACACTACAGGCTTTTTCCATTGACTTGTCAGTTGAAGGAAACAACTGTAATGGCTCTAATTTGTCTGTGGCCACGCTATGGCCTGTGAGTGGCGAATGCCATTTAATACTATAAAAGATTTTTTAAAAATGTACTCAGACGCATAGATTTGGAGACAACAGTTCCAAACTGAGAAATACTATTCTCCTTAGATTATACCATACTTGGGTATGACTGTAGCCAGGGTATTCTGCATTACTTCTTTGTCAAGACATGTCTGGTTTTCCTTGTATTTTTGTCCCAGTACTTGTGAGTATGGACAGCACACATAAAAGAACTGTAAAAATACTACCATCTTAATTTGTAGCACTTAGCAACCTCTTAATCATGGTACATTTGTCCAGTTGATTGACTAGAGCTATCTGAAGGCTCAAAGGCTCCAGAGCAGTAATTGATTAGCTGAGAACTACTTATCATGGGTACTGGGCATGGGTCCGTGATTCATATACGCAGACACACATCGCATTAATAAACGAACTACTTAATTCATTATGTAAATTTTTACAGCTAATTACAAAATACATGCTAAGGAGTGCTTCATATTCCAAGGGATTTTGATCACTACAGAAATGATTAAATATGAGATTGGTAATTAGATCTATTGTTTACTGAAAAATTAAAAAGGAAAATATAGGAAAAGGAAAACAATTACTATACAACACTGTGGCTTCATGCAGAATCAATTCAGAATTTCAAACAGAAAACCCAGTTTGCCTAGAGGTTTTCTTGCTTATCATCTTTTAAAAAATGGCTATGTGACATCATAATTTACTATGCACAGTACATGTTGCAGTCATTCGCATTCCCTCTCTGGTTGTATCACTTCTCTGACCAAATTACCTGAAAACATAATTATGCATGAAGATAATTCACATGGATAAAATGCAAATATAGAGTGGTATTGAATGACATTAGAAAGCTCACCAACATTACTGAACAGATTAAATTAGCATTTTTCCACAACATTAAGACTCTGTCATGGAATGCAGCTCACAGTGTCTTTCTCTATCTTTTATTCAAATTAAGTCTAGGCTTTTCCTTGCTTTGTGGCTTTATCTTAATGGAGGATTATGATGGCACAGTCAGTTGTTGCCCAGGTAATATAAATCATAGGAGTCCCGAGCCCCACCAGGCAATCAAAAAATACATTGAATAGATAATGTGGTATCTGCCACACAAATGACATGCACAGAAATATTTTAATAGTTTCTTTATTTTCTTTTCCCCTCATCAGTCAAGAGATACCCTCTTGAGCTTCAGATACTTGTGGTTTTGCAGGTAGAGCAGTATTTCATCACGATCTTCCACATATAATACATCCACAGGCCATGAAAAGAGAACTTTTCAAGTACACATGGGTTGAATTCCGCAAGAAACTGTAGAAGTGCTATGTATCATCTCAGGCACTAACCCAGGTTCAATCTATTTTATTGAAACAAACATGTCAGAACATAGCAACGCACTATCTTCCAATTCAAGCATTTTAATACAGTCTTTAAACACAGTTGTTATCGCTTAAATAGAAGTGCTATGTTTTTACTTGATATATGTTTTCCTTTAGGCCTCTACCTTCAACAAGATTTGAAGGGAAAAGTAACTTTTTCCTCACAGAGAGAAGCGTACACCAGGAAGCTCAATGCCATCTCTTAATGACATCATTCTTCTTGGCTGGATATTTTTCCTACTGTGACTTACATTTCATCTTCAGGCAGCAAATTCTATGCAATTTCTTTTATGACTTTGTGCAATACTAGCACCATTATAGAAATACAGGTTCACAGGCAGAAGAACTCACTTATCTGTTTCCAGACACTTCATGCAAAACACAATCTTCCCTCTCATGAAAACATGAAAGTTGGGTTATCACAGTTTGTATTACGTGTTCCCCAGGTTGGATGTCTTCCACATTTCCATCTGTAGTGGTAGGGGGTTCTTTCAGAAGTATTTCAATAAGGTACAGTTAATGTATCATATCTGAACTGCCAATCTTGCATCTCTTGCATACTGGAATTTCTTTCATAACATAAAATTCAAGCTCTCAGTATCATTTCATGGCATTACAATAATGCTTTATGGTGGGAGAAAAACATAAATTAAAATCTCTATATTATAATTTTTCATTCTTTTATATATTTTCAATGACATCAGGTAATCTGCGCTATTGGTTCTGAGCTTCCCTGGGTAAGTGCAGGAGAGAAGTAGCCTGCATGATCAGAAGTATTTATAAAGCAAAGCACAAAGTAGTTCAGTATCATGTATACAACAGGCCTGCAGTGATGCATGTGGAGTTCGATGTTCTTTGTGCTGAAGTCAATAATTAAAAGTACATTTGCTTCAGTGGGAGGCTTTAGAGAAACAAAATGAAAAAAAGAACAATAATGATCAAGACCATTGAAATCAGAGGGGAAGTTGTTGATATTGACCTAGACTAAGGCTAGGTAACATAACATGATGTAAGAAATCAGGGATTAAGGAGAGAGAGAGAGTTGGATAGGAGGAGAAGATCAAGCAGGCAGATGGAACAAGAGATCACTGAAGGGAATTAACAGAGAATTTATATCACAAAAGACTAAAGTAGAGGCAAATATGATCATAAATGTGAGGAAAAAAGATGACGGTGATTGTCAGTGATGGTGACAGCTTAGACAAGATGAAAGTAAGATATAGCATAAGATTTGGAGACAACATTATTTTCATATATAGCAGGTGACAAAAAAAACAAGGAAAAAAAAACAGAGAAGTTTTCTGTATCACCTAATTTCCAAGCAGAATATTTCTGACCATCTTAGCTATCATGCTGAATGAAGCTTCTGGAATATCTGTAAATTTTTTAGGTATAACTGCACCTCCTGAATGTAGACAAATCAGATGGAAGCTGATAAAAAAAATCCCAAAATAAGATAGAAAAAAAGATCATTTGGAAGAGCTTTTGGAACAAAGCCTCCTGCTGAAAGACATGAAACAGAGCATGGAGAAACATTTAGCAGATAATGTTTCTGCAGGTTTCCAGTAGTCTGTTTCAGAGCACTCAAGATGTTTTGCCACTCTATCTCGTCAGTCAATCGTGTGAGACTGAGAATGAGGAATTTGACCAACTGGAAGCATAACAAAAGACTAGCAGGAACTTTACTGACAACAACAAAAAATGAGACTAAAGGAGCTGAACAATTGCATTGAGTGCCTCCTTCAGAATTGTAATAGAGGAAGAAGAGCTGCTGGGAAGACAAGAAAAAAATAGATTTAAGTTCTAGATTAGCAAGGACAGAGAAATCAAGAATGCACTCAGACTAGTTTCCTATTAGGAAGTACCATGCTCATGGTTTCATCTAGAGGAAGCACCAACATTTTTCAATACACAGCATTTCCTTTAGGAAGGGAGAACAAAAGTATTTTTGCACTAGGGAGAGAAGCATCAATAACTTCAGTGAGAATGGCATATATTGACATCTGCCTTGCAATATCCTTTGGAGAGTTGAAAAGATGAAGCATGATAAGGAAGCTGAAAGTTGGGAGTAAGTAGAAAGATGAACTAGGAGTTACACAAAAGCAACTAGAGGAAGCCACACAAGTGAAGGCAGTATGATAACCCCACTCAGATAATGCACAAGACATATTTTAGTGATTATAAAGCAAAAAACACATTTAAAATAAATGGCAAAGGAATTGCCTATATTTGCACTGAAAATTCTGTGGGTTTAAAATTTCTTTTGCATGGCATTTCTGCATTTTCCCAGAGCCCTGAGCTGGATTCTGCACTGTGTCTGCAAGTACAATCAATAATTCTTGAAAGGTGCAATAGGAATGGGACTCAAATATCTACAACAATCACCTCCATTTTAGCTGCAGGTAATATTTTGAGAAAACAAAAGTGAGATAAAGAGTGATTAGATCATTTAGAGAAAGTGTATTTGCCTCACTTGATGAAACCTATTTTCTTGATGTTGCCCAAAAGGGAAAGAAGGGGGCTGAGTCAATGAACAATTCTGTTTCTAGAACAAAGTATTTCAAGTTGGCTAATATCCTCGGCACTACTGGAGAGGTAAATTATTAGTAAATGATATTTTGAAATATTACCTTGAAGCTTTAAGTATATGTCCCAATAATCTGAGATTAAATCATTCAGCTATCAAGGTGTTATTGATCCTGAGTAAGGATTCTGCAGTTTAATCAGAATATCTAAACTGTACTTTACTTTCAAATTGTACTGCTTTTACAAAACATACATTGTGTTTAAAAGCAAAACCATACCTTTGTTATTATTTCATTAATGTTAGTGGCAATTCTGGCAGCACTACAACGTATTACTAAAAGAATTTGGTTAAATATAATGTACAGCACAACTAATAAACGAAATCCACCAGCACAGGTACTCCTAAAAATATATCCAGTGAGGCAAATAAGAGATTTTAATTTGCTTTTAAGGCTCCTTTGTAGATAATCCAATATATTGTGCATGCAATCTTCTACTGAAAATTTAATTTCAGCTTGACTCGTTTGTTGAAATCTGAAGATCTGTTCTGTCATTCACATTCAATCAGTCTACTCACATTGACTTTATGAAGAGAAAAGCACCATTCAAGTAATTTGGACATTGAGTACATAATTTTAAAGAGATAGATCAGACTTCCTGAATTAACATTTCTCCTTTCATCTTCATACAAGACAGATACTGGGTATTCAAGGACAGAATCATCCTTCATCTAATACTGTATCAGGAGTATTTGGTATTATTTATTAATTGAATCATTTAGGTACATAAAAGGAATAAGGCATGCATAGGACATCCTTGGATCCACAGACCTTGTACACAATGCATGAGAGTTTTCTCTAAGACTGAATTTTCAGGCTCCATGTATTACTAGAATAAGAGAAGGAAAGAAAGAAGCTAGAGGCATTTGAAGAGCATGCCAGCTCAGAGAAATAATCTGCAGACCATCTATATGACACAGCTAGAATAAGTCCAGGAGTGTTCACCCAGCTGCAGCCTAAGGGATCTGCCATGCAGCCAGCTGCTGCTACTGCTATTTGACATCTGGGATCTGTAACTGTCATTGAAAACCAACAAAAAAAAAAGAAAAATGTGGGGGAAAAGAATTGAAAAGTTATGTGAGGTTAACAACAACAACAATTCTATCTCTCTAATGCAACACTAGATGTATTTCTACAGAAAGAAATTGTGTTGCAAACCAAGATAAAGATGGAGCCTCTGCACACTGCATGGACACACTGTAAGTGCACAAATGAAAGGTGAAATAAGCCCTGGCAAATGAGTGTAACACGATGAAACTACCAGAGAAGCACACTAATATTGCCAAAAGCAGCACGGTATGTCCATATCTGACCAGCAGTGTTGTTAGTTACTGCTCCCCCTGCAAAATTACCACAGCTAAATCATGCTGTGGGGACGAGAGTGCCTGGTTTTTAAGGCTGTCAGTGGTCTCAAGCATTATGCCAAGGGAATTCAATTCTCCACTTGCAGACAACCTCAGTCTGATTTCCCCTACCCACTCACAAGTGTTTACTGGGCATGGGGAGAAGTGCAAGCAGGGAAGTGACTTGCCTGAGAATACACAGTGTGCTATCAGGAGAGTTAGGGAAGATGAAACCAGCCTGCCAAGGAAATGCCCTTTGCACAAAAGCCTAGGTCCTCCTACCACACCAGGGACCAGGTGTTTGGCATCTATGGCAAACTCATATTTTCTGGGTTTCAGTGTTTTGCAAATCTCTATGAAAACCAATAAAACTAGCAGTCACTACTTCCAGATTATGACACAAATCTGCTGACAGGTTCCCTTTCTATGGCTTGTGAGCTTCATCAAAGGTTACTTTATATTTCTAGATAGCTGCTCATCCTCATATGACCCCCTCTTCCTCTCACGACTGAGATATGAGTGATTCAGATATGCATGACATAAACTGCAAAAGCTTTACTAAGTGTAATTTTATAGAAGCAAGTTGTCTGCCTCTCTGAGTTGGATCAGCAGTGTTTCCCCTTGTCAACCTGCAATGCTAGTGAAGCTTTGTACTGCCACAGTCATTCTCTGGGAGAAGGACCTCACTGGGAAAAATCATGGACGGAAAAAAGACTTCTGTGCCCCTGCACATGTTTCTGTGGCAGTTTCTATATTTACATTTTTGGGGAACTAACTCTGGGCCACATTTTGTCACTCCTATTCACAGTGAAGAGTCTCTCACTGCACAAATAGTCCCAAGGGGCTACACTGAGGCAATCTGGATCATGCTGAAGAGCTCTTTCCACTGCGAGTGATTTATTTTTCTGTCTGGCTTAAAGATAGCTTCAGTTGAACTATTCATAGATGAAGGCAGTGTTCATGGTGGTGGCAGACTGTGACCTTTACATAGGAGGGAACACTTCTCCAAAGGGTCCTCCGCTTGTGGAAGGGGCAGATGGCACTGCTGTAAGCTTGGAGCATCTGCATGAAATAGGGAGTGAGGAAGGTAAGATACGTTCTGCATTACACTGATGCTGCTCATAGGCAACTTACCAGCAAGTACAGACACACAGCACTGTGCAAATCTTTGTAGAACAGACAAAACTTACATTTCAGGCAATGAAGACACAACCATCAAACATAACATTTTGGAGCTTCAAGGCAGGTCTTCAATCCTAAATCATGTACTCTGGCACATTTATGCCAATGAACATCACAAAGAAAAGAAAAGGTTCTCCACCGTCTTGCATAAGAAGACCCATAGCGAGCTAAAAGTGTTCACCAGAAACACAGAGAAGTATAAAGTGCACCGCATAATTTCAGTACATCCAAGAAAAAAAATCCCAGAACCCATCAATGTGTTCCTGTTACAGAGATTTCAAACTGGCAAAATTATAGAAAAAATCTGATAGGTCCTTATCTAAACCATTTACTCCAAAAATAGCACAACAGATTTCACGCCCTTTACTGTTTCTTTCAATGATCCAAGTTCCCCCCCACTGCTGAAGTAAAAAAGAAACTGTAAGAAGAAAAAAAAAATCTTAACATTATAAACATGAATCCTGCCCTTCTGTACCTATGATGAATAATGCTTATGCTCTGGAGGATCCAACAGTGTTACCATGAGAGACATCTACTAGTTCTCTTCTCGTGAATGATGGCTGTGTTTAGTTTGGGCTTAAATCCTGGCTGACATGCCTGAGTCCTTACAAATTTCACCCAGACCTGGAGGATAAAGAACTGGATGAGGGCTAGCATGTAACACACAGGAACTGTAGAACAGGAAAACTCTTTGGGTTTGGGGATGGGAAAGTCTACCTTACTGGTATTGGGTTGGGGCAGGGGAGCTAGTAAATATAACCTTGAACCAGATGGTGGCCTTTCCCTTGTGGGTTCTCAGGTATTCCAGCCCAATGGATCAGTACACAGCATGAACGCCTTAAAAAGCATAAGGAGGGGGAGATAAGCAGATTTCTTTTTGTTAGGGTTACCCATGGTTAATGACTTTGCTGGAGTAAAGCCAGCTACAATAACATACATATCTCCTGAGTTTGTCTAGAAGTGGTAGTTGCATTATTTGTTAAATTACTCTCTCCCTTATCCCATATGAAAAAAAGAAAAAAAAAAAAGCAATATAAATGTTCTTTTATAACAGACACAAACTGTTTTGCAGCAGGTTGAAATGTTTCAATATAACTCTTCCTGGAAGTTTTTAAACTGACGTTTCACTAGTTCCAACAAACACTTGTTCTCCTGCTAAAGGAATGAATTATTCATGGCAGCAAAGGAACAGAAAGAAGGGAGGTGAACTCACAGAATCACAGAATGGCATGAGTTGGAAGGGATCTCTGGAGATCACCTCGTCCAACCCCCCTGCCAAAGCAGAGTCACCTAGAGCAGATTACACAGGTATGCATCCAGGCAGGTTTTGAAAGTCTCCAGAGAAGACTCGGTTAACTACAGCTGCCTAGATGTTAGCTGCCTAGTCCCAGCTAGTCATTTCTGCTGCTCTCCTTAAAAAAGGTGTCTGTGGTGGAGGGAATTGCCTTTTAGATATGCCAGTATCTCTCCTGTCACTAGTGAAGGCACTTAGGTGAAGTGCTTGGAGTACCCTACTATGGTGGCATGGTCCCTCTCTCACCCAAAACCTGATGAGATTCTCCCCTTCCTGGGCCACATACCAACCTAGGGTAAGTCAGGTATGGAATGCAAAAGACAGTGGACCAGAAGGTAAAGGCAACTCCTTGGTGTACTGAGCCCCTGCTTTCCCAAGCCTGGTACTGCTTTCCCTATTGCTTGGGAATCAATCACCTCCTGAAAGCCTAGTACTTCTGTACCTGGGACATGGCCAACATGGGGGCAATATCAAAACTTTGAAATTCAGCAAGTTCTAGGTATGTGAAACTGGTAGAAAGTACCAGAATATTTTCAAATGCAAGTTGAGCCAGAGTGGAAAAATACCCGACAAAAGTCAATTATTTCAGACCCTATACACAGTGATCCTAAAGTGAGACCCTTTCAGCTCTCCTGGATGACAGTGGGCTGTGCCCAGCATCCCTCCTGAGTGAGACATCTCTCAGGCATAAACTGTGCAAAAAGGCCAGGATGAAGTTGGACTTCTTGAGACCCAGTTATCATCTGCTGAGAATGCTGAAGTATTATGAGTATTTAAACCCAAGAAGGGGGAAATTTTAACTATAGGCTAGTCTCTCTTTCATCCACCTCTCTACGTATCCGTGTGTTTGAATGTACACACTTGCTTTCACAAGTGGGGCTGTCTATATATTCCAATAGATCCAAATAACTCTGTCTGTATGTTTTGTGGTTATACGTATGCATATACATACATATACTTTGATTCAAGATACCTCATAGTAAGTTAGTGTGTATCTTGTCATTATCAAATCTGTAGTTAAGTCACTGTTTAGATCATAACATATTTTACTGAATTGCTTTGTCAATTTTAAATTGGTTAATCATTAAATGCTGCTCAAATTCAATTTTAATCTACCTCTCACCATTAATAAATCTTGTATTGCTTGATTGTTAAATCATAACCATGTCAGATATTTCTCCTGTGACACCAACCAACTTTCAAATGGCTGAGGTTGGCTAGGTGAGTCATGCAGTGCCAGGCAGTACCGGGCAGGAGCAGAAGGGCCCAGGTTCAAGCCCCTAACCTCATCCTCACCAGAAGCACCAATTGCGGGTTTCCTCATTTCTTTGTTGCATGCCAAAGGGCACTCCAAATTTCCCAGGACCAGGTCTAGTGAATCTCATCTAACAGTGAGCTGCAGTAAATGCCTGCAAGACCCAGTGACACAGAAGGAACTGCTTTCAGCATGGTGGGTCACTGCCCAAACTCTCCTCCAAGAGGAGGGCTCATCTGGCCCATCTGTTATTGCTGGTTCTCTCAGCATTTCCCACCAGCTCCCAGCCACCAGCAGTTTAGAGATGCTAACTGCCCAAGCTGTTGCATACCTCAGCAATATTTCCGCAAGTGAGAAGACCACAAATTGCTCAACATAGTCCACAAAGGCTTTCTCAGTCACTGAATTTAAGCAATGGTGTAGACGAGGTTAGATGAACTGAACCACAGCATGCCCAGCATTAGCTATCCCAAAGCACTGTTTCCCATAAAGGAGGATACCACACTAAGTAATGAAAGGCCCTGCTTCTTTCAAGGAATAAAAATTGCATGAAGTATGCTTGAGTTTCTTCCTCACAAAAGAATCTGTTGCTAAGTCAATGGGATAGAGTCTGGGGAGGAGATCCCTGCTATCTGTCTTCTGATGTCCTGGGAACAAACATACCTAAAAGCTGTATCTGGATGATCTTGTTTATAGTCTTTACATCAGAGGAGACGGGTTTTCATGCAGAAGGGTGGATGAGATGCCTTGTAAAAACCTCCAGAATATATCTCCCTCTAGAACAACCTTGCTAGCTCTAGAAATCTCCAGCTTTCATATCACTGAAATATGATTTTTCTCCCTTGAGCATCAACTTAAAATTTCAGAAAATCAAGGGTCTCAGTAATATTTCATTCAACATATATTACCTGTATTTTGTCCTACCCTGTTTCCTGCAGAATAATTAAAAAAATTCCATGTTCCTAATGGGTTGGACTTGATGACCCCTTCCAATTCAACTAATACAGTGGGAACATGCTGTAGATTTCCCTAATTACCCCAAACTTAGTAGAGTATCCAAATTTCCTCCCTGCAAAAAGAAAGGTGATGGTCAGCATTGATGTGTGCCTTTCTCTCACCTTGGTATGAGGTGAGGATGCTACCAGTCAGAAGCACCTCCTAAGTCAATTAGTTTGCACACAGTCTCAAAAAAAAAAAAAGGCGGAGAGATTGTATTTACAGTCTCAAAAAGACCATGTGGATATGTCACCCAAAGTCACGACATGGGCAGGTACTACATAATGGGCACCTTAACTGAGTCAAATATAGTCTAAATATTTCTAAATAGGTCCAAAACTTTTATCTGGGAGATAAAAGAACATCATCATTCAAAAATGGAAGTTAGACATTTCAAAAAGTTGAAATTAGGCCTGGCAACAGCAGGCACATTTTTAATAGTAGCAACAAATAACCACTTAATAATGCACATGATAGATTCTTCCTAAATTGCATCAGACAGTTCTGGAAGTGCTTCTTCTCTTCCCATAAAGATCTGTTGAAGGGTCTGTTGACCACCTTATCTTACACCTCATTGGATTCAACTTTTTCAGTACATTGGATGATTTTTTTTTTTTGCTTACAAACTCTTAAAATTTATTAGTTTGCTTATAGTCTACATGAAACTTGAAAGAAACAGCTCAAATAATGCATTAATTGTGAAACTATTTCACTGTCACTGATGCATTTTTTTCCCACTCTTTGCTGGTGCCCATTTTTCCCCTCCTACACAGCTGTACCCATTGGTCTCTTATGCCACTTGTCTCTACACTGCTCAATATCCCATCACAATTTATCCCTACTCAATAGGTATTGATGAGTGGGAAGAGCAGCAAAAATGTAGCTAAATCCACGCTTCTGTCATTATATATTTTAACGTCTCACAGCTTTTGTCTGACCTATTACTACTGCACAGTTTGAAAGGCTCTACTTAGAAACCACATTTGAGTTAAAAACCAAACCATTACTTAGGTAAGTATCTGCACTTTCCCCTCTGTGTGTGGCACTGGAGGGAGCATACATAAAGACGTAGAAGCTCTAAAGCATGTTAAAGCCTCTTATTTCCCATTTCCTCCAGTCCCTGCTCTTCAAAGTCTTTCTGCTAATTTGAGGGAAACAAGAGAGGGAAGAATATGTTTTCTGGGGCTCAGGGTCTGCAAAGCTACACCATGAAGAAGTGGGCATTGTTCGAGCATGGCAAAGACGATTAGTGTGCAGAAACATCTCAGGCAGAAGAGCTTATCCTACAGGTGGATCAAGGAGTCCAGGTGTTTGGAAAGCTGTCCCCTGCCTCCTCCAAGGATTCCAAAACCGCATACTATTTTTGGAGCTTTTTCAAACCACCTTGTTAAAACACCTGGGCTCTCTCAGCTCCTTTATCTTGATATTGCCACAGGGCAGCATTACATATTCCTTATGCATGCCTTGATATAATTCACAAAAATAAGTGATCAATGACAATGTGCAAGGCAGGCGTTCTCAATTAAGATCATATCAGCTTAGAAACAAGTAATATTTTTTCTTTTATTCCTGCCAATTCTTAATTAAAACAGGTAAGTAAATACAGATGACTGCTGGAATTTAATTTGGAAAGGCTGAAATTCCCAAAGACAAGCTGATATTGACATGTTACTGAAGAAACAAATTATTCACTTTATGAATCTTTACTTTCCACTTACATAAGAAGAGATTAATTCCTAGCCAAAATAAATCTTGATATATAGTTCTCCCTGAGTCACTTAGTGAAATGAAGCTTTTAGATCTTCACTGCAACAATAAATGGTACATTTAAAAAAAGAAAAAAAGGCCAAAGCACAAAGTATACTCATGGATTCAGAGACTGAATTGACTAATTTAAAAATCAAACCTTTACTCATCTTTAGAAACTGTTCTTGTATCTCATCTACACGCCTCCTCTGCTTTCTGAGACTTTCACAAAATGCACCAGGACACTGAAGTGACCTTTTAGTCTACAATTTAAACCACTCTTGAGATCGAATATGAAGATTCAATATAAACTACCGTTTATTTATCATACTAAGAAAGGTGAAGTATCTGTGTTTATACAGTTAATGTGTCCAATATAGCCAGCAGCACTCCAGCTGCAGTTGGCATTCCAGTCATCCTTCAGCTATTGTTAGCTTTCCCACCATTACTGCTTCTCAAAGCTTGGATCTGATTCTCAAAAAATCACATGAAAATCACATGTCTCGTGGAAGAGCAACTCAAAAACTTTGCATTTATCTAGCATTCCATGTTCATGATAGTATTTGCATCCTTTTCAGTACAATATATCTAGGTTAAAGACACATGTCACAGTATCCACAAATGCCTTTACAAAGCCTTTAAGGTGTTCTTGCAGGCAAGTCATGTTCCCCTGACCCCTTCTCTTACTCTGACAAAAAGGAAAAAATAAATATCCTAACTTATCCATCTTTTTCCTACATATTTCCTTACTGCATTTGCTGAAAATTAGCTTCACTTTCCAGACAAGGTTTCTGATCAGTCAACACAGCATTCCCACTGCTCTGCATCTAGCCTGTTTCTCTTCCATCATCTCACTGGACTTGCCACCTACACACTGATAATACATAGGAGAGTTCCTGAATAAAATACCCTCTGTCCAGAGATGCTACACCACTGCAGCTTGCATCCTAGAGTGCTGCCTTCTTGGTGCCTTCAGCAACTAGCTTTTGCAATCCACAAACTCTCATTCTTCAGTTCCACAAAGTTCAGTACAACTGTTTTTATTAGACAAGGTTGATTCAAGCCAAAGGTGCTGGCCACTTCCAAATCATGCTTGTTTATTTGAGCATTTGCTATTCTGCACACACACCATTGAAAACAAAACAAAACAAAACGAAAAAGATCCCAGGTTTTCAGTGTCAGGTTTGTTTGGGTCCCAAGGAGAACCCTTCCCTATGCACCTGAGTCTAAGGCCTGACTAATGTCCCTGTTCATCAAAAGCAGAGTTGTTGTCTCTGCCTGCTGCCAGTTCCAAGCACTCTCAAGGGAAAGGTAGTGGTTCATTTGCTTCGTACCCAAACAAATGGAAGGTGTCAGGTGTTATGAATTTTCTGTAAAACAGGCTGAATAAACAGGTGGTGAAAGTTGCTGACAACACAGAAACATTTAGCTTAACCAAGGCTTGGGAGGATCATTAGGAATTTCCCAAAAGACCAAGCAAAAGTACACAATTAGGTAACACTTCACAGAGGAATGATTGCAGATAAGTGCAACGTGTTGCACGAGAGTGGAGAAAAATAAACAATGTTCTGGATGAGTGTGACCTCTTCAAAATAAGACGCTCATTAAAGGACTGTTGTGGTTTAATCCCAGCTGGCAACTCAGCAACGCACAGCTGCTCGCTTACCCCAACTTGCAGTGGGAAGGGGGAGAGAATCAGAACAAAAAGTAAAACTCACGGGTTGAGATAAAGATATTTTAATGGGACAGAAAAGGAAGAAAATAATAATCATGGTAATAATAATACAAAAAGTAATAGCCATAAAAGAATTAGAATATACAAAATAAGTAATGAACAATGCAATTGCTCA
This sequence comes from Brachypteracias leptosomus, assembly GCA_013401335.1. Lineage (NCBI taxonomy): Eukaryota > Metazoa > Chordata > Aves > Coraciiformes > Brachypteraciidae > Brachypteracias > Brachypteracias leptosomus. The sequence goes on along the minus strand of VYZX01029397.1, from coordinate 252,171 downwards.
CCATTTGCTGACGATGCCCATTAAGTTCCTGAGCAGTGGCCCCTGGCCAGCTTTTCCCCCAGTTTTACATATTGGACATGATGTTATATGGTATGGAATATTCCTTTGGCCAGTTTGGGTCAGCTGCCCTGGCTGTGTCCCCTCCCAATGTCTTGTCCCCTCCAGCCTTCTCACTGGCAGGGCATGAGAAGCTGAAAAGTCCCTGACTTAGTATAAACACTACTTAACAACAACTAAAAACATCAATGTGTTATCAACATTACTCTCTTACTAAATCCAAAACACAGCACTCTACCAGCTACTATGAAGAAAATTAACTCTATCCCAGCTGAAACCAGGACAACGAAGAACTGCAAAATGCCTGCAACTAGGTGTGAGAGGGATATAGTATAAAGCAACTAAGATCTTTAACTTGTTGTCTGTAACTATCATGCATAAAAGATAACAGCAGTCATAGAGACTAATTTTGGCTTGAATTAATCCTTAATTCAGAAAAGCCTGGTTCAGACTCATTGCACTGGGCATGCAAGATACAGAGATTCCAGCTCTTTCTCAGGCAACATGTAGATGAAAAGTGACTGAACTCAGCTAATGGCCAACTTTTACAGGCTACTCTCGCTACAGATTGGAGCTCAGTGCTATGCAGTTTTTCCTATGCAGTCAGACTGATTAGCATATATGAACTTCAGCATATACAGAAATCACACTACTATTCAGCACTACACAGGCTAAATAAGGGTTTAGAAGCCTTGAAAAAATCCTTGCAATTAACTGTAAATTCATTGAAAACAAAAATATTGCAAAGTACAGATTTTAAAATGTGTAGCTGGATTATGGTCCTTATTGACAGAAGAAATACAGAAATTTAGTTTGTGGGGGTTTTAGTATTAAGTGCATACATTCACGGAAAGAGCACCTGCATGTGCAGCTATTGTGATTCAGATCTGAAGAACCATGAGACTGGATGCCTCCCAGCACAAAGTGACTGCCGGCTGGGATCAAAATCCTGGCCTTCCTCGGCCATCTCTGAGTAATTGTCCAGGTGAATTGTTGGAATTGTCATTTTGCTGATAATACTGGGGCAAGCCTCTAATCAAGGCAGTACACTGAAAGAAACAGAAATACATTGTACTGTTTGAAACTATTAGGTAGAATCCCTCCCTGATTGTGTTCAAGTCAATGGAAAGTTTACCATTGTTTTCAAAAGGAGATGGAATTACAGCCTAAAACTCATTATTTAGAAGGCTATAATACTCCCCAAACAAGGGTTAGCAATATTTGGATGCAATAATCAAGTAGCTTTATGATTCATGTGTACTGAATAGAATCATACAAACTGTTAGGTGCAGAATCCTTGACATTTCTTCTCAGTCTTGCATAAATACCAAGGTCTGCTTTAGCTATATTATTATATATTTATCTTCCATAATGCTCACTCTTTAAGAAGGTGCTTTTGAGTTGCTTGGCCCTAGCAGGGAGGGATACAGGTTAACAAAAAAAAAATGCCAAGAAAGGAACTGTAATATTATGGAATTTTTTTTGTTCTGTCTTCCTAAAGCTCCAGTGTGGTTTCACAGGTTCCTACCTGTTTGTTGTTCATGTTCGGCATGTACACAAAACCACCAAAAGAACTTCCCAGACTTTAATAATGCTTGAGAGCTGTGTCGATATATGCTGATAGAAGCACTTCAAATGCATACACCAGCATCTGCCACAGAAGAGAGGGGGGAAGAACGAGTAGGGCTTCAAAACTTCAATTGTGGTGATCTGTAATGTCCTTTCAACTTCTAATTTTACAAAATCCACTGAGTGGTGTGAGCCTCTAGTCCCTGGGTAGCAACAGAAACCTCTCAATGTCCATGCCATGGCACAGAGCCACAAGGACTTTCAGAGGTCTTTCTCTTTTGAGCAAGGCTTGTGCTCCCTCCTGACAGTCCTCTGCTCTTTTAGGATGCTTCAGCCTTTCTGAGAGCTGGGAGATCCTCTCTAGCTTAACCCACAGCCTTTATCATCATCTGTTAATGTAGCCACCCAGCTGCACTTGGAGTAGGCTGTGCTACCCATCAGCATTTCCTCGGCAGCTGGCAGAGTGCAGGTGCACACTCTCACACAGCCATGCGTGCAGAGTGCTGCTGCTCCTCCCAGCAAAAGCCAGAACACGCAGGGCTCAGGGGCTTCAAAACACAAGACCCTCCAGCCAAGACAGCCTCCCCGCCGCTGCTTTCTTCCAGCATAACTCAAGGGCTCTCTTTGATAACCTAGAGAAAGATCAGTGCCAGTCCAGACGGATGGCAAGGGATGAGCAAAGAGCTCTCTTATCAAAGGCAAAAGAGATCCACATTGCCAAGGAGCTGGTTGGAGGCAGTGATGAAAAGACATACATGAATAACTTGAGGTTAAGTTCATACCTTTAAATTGCTGTGTCTACCCACTGACACCTATTTCTGCCTTGCCTTTGGCAGTAAAACTCAGAATCTGCAGTTCTGAGATATAAAAAAAGGAAGCCAGAAACAGTTAAAAACATATAATGGGGACTTGAGAAGAAAGGTTTGGGGAATGGACACAGGGACAGTTCAGTGGGAATGCAGAAGTCAGGGAGACACTGGGACAAAGAGGGCAGGAAGAGGAGCAAAGGAAGAGAGAAAAAAAATCCCATCAGGAGTTATTTCATCCCATTCAGAGAAAATCAGCTTAATGATTCAGTTATTCTTTTTCTGGTTTTCAGCTGAATAATAATGGAAGTTATCTTTTAGGCTTTTCCCAAGGCTAGCATGATACCTCTTCCTAGGACACAAATACCCACTGGACATAACATGTCACTCTTATTTTGTGTTTTTTAATTTGACAGCTTCAAAACTAATTTAACAGGACAGCTGACAGAGAAAAGATATCATGCAATCCAGATCATTCAAATGTACTCTCCCAATCCTATATAAAATCAGTGAAGGAGCTTGTTTTTTCCTGGCTAGACAGTAAGTTTACGTTTCCATCTCAGAAGCCAACTAAAGAGAAACTAAATAAAACTTAGCATGCTAGATGTAATGTACAGAATAGCAAATCACACTGCTCCTTTAAAAAATGTGCAATTTTTCTGACTATGCAAGCACCATTAACCTGGGTTCATTTTTGAAATTGAAAATGAAAAGGCACAATAAAAGTACAGACTGTTCCCATTGATGCTTATTGCTTGCTCACAGTGTGAAAACTGGAGAATATAAAGCGACTCCTAGGAGAACACAAATACCATCTTAAACAGAATATGAAACAGCAAGATGAGTGCTACAAAGCTATATTTCCCATTCCCTAAAAAAAAAAAAAAAAAAAAAATTGACAGACAGGGATGAAGAAGAAGAGAGTAAGGAAGGGAGGGAAATGGGGAGAGGAAAAGAGAAAGGGAGAAGAGAGACAGAGATGGAAATACAATGATGCCAGGAATGCTGAATGCTTTGGAAGACCTTCAAAGAAGATAAGGAAAGTTAAGTACACAGAATGGAAAACAAAATTCCATCAATTTTCCTTGAAGGAAAGGTAGGGGGAAACATGTAAGCTGAGGGCTAGAACAAAGCCAATACCCTCTTACACACTGCCTGGGGGATATAAACGAGACTGAAAGCAAAGCATCAGCCTCATGTGCACTGTGCTAGCCCAGCTTGTGCCTTGCAAGCAGGCATGAAAAGCTGCGTCACTGCTAAGCGGGACGTGACTGAGAGTTTCTCTACTGTGTTACTGCAATGAACGCAACCCCCAACAACTCAATCCTGAAATATGAAATGACTCCAGTTCTTTCCTCAGGAACTCAGCTACTCAGTCTGCTTAGCATGTATGGTAAACAACCACCCAGCCCCTGCATATCATATTTTCGGGATATGATCTTACATTCCTTCAAACCTGGTTGTAACCTCTTTCCAGGTTCTTCTTTCTCTCTGTCTTCACATGCTTCTTCATCTTTTTGTACTCCTTATGTTGTTTTTCTCCCAAGTTTCCCTTTTCTCTCACTGTTTAGTATCTCTCAGCTTTGTTGCAGTTTTTAAATTGCATGTTAGTATCTTAACTGTCTATTTTGGATTAAATTTAAAACTAAATTAAAAAAAAACTATAGCCATTCAAAAAGAAAATGGAATACAGAATGTGGTATTTATGTTGTGTATTTTTCTCTCATCATTCTGCTCTCTCTTGTTTTTCCTTTTTTCCCCTATTTTTTCCCAGTTTACCTGTCCAATTCAACATATATTCTTTCTATAGCATCCACTGCAGTAGGTTGCTGATTTTTATTTAACTCCAACAGTAAACTAGATAGAAGAATGACTATCTGAAATTAATCTGAAAAATCTGAAATAAATTTGCAAAACAAGGAAATTGTTATATAATTTTAAAAATAAAAAGAACAACAAAAAATCCATTTTTCAAGTCACAGCATAATTTACTGCTGGTAGTGTAAATTTATACAATCCCTCTGAGACTGAATTCTCCTTATATCATCAGTTACATATAATCTCATCCAAGAAATTGAAGGAAAAGTAGCTCTAATTCATATCCCCTATGACTACCAGAAGGTGGTATGTTTTAAAAGGTCTCTCTGGTTGTGGCAGTAGATTGTGGAAAGGGTCTGTGAAGCCAGGCAGCAGGATGCACACGGCTCAGGTCCATCCCCCACTGGGCTGCACAGGACAGACAACAGGCAGGGGCAGACCCACAAACGCTCCCTTTCCATGCAGCTCCAACCGCCTCCTTACACAACTGTCCTCTGTGCACCACCATGCTGCACTGGACCCAAACTCCCCACAGCATGTGGGCTGAAGGAATTTAATTAAGTGCCTCATCCTGGCCTCATTCTGCTGCCTTACAAATCCCTAAATCTGGGTCTGGTGGGTGGCAGGCACTTTTCTAGCTGAAGGGAGGAATTAGCCCTTTTGCATCCAGCTTCTGAAAATACCCACCATGCAAACACTTTGGAAACACAAAAGAATGGCTTTATTTCAAAATATTGTCTTCAGAAAAGAAGGTAAAATTATGTTTAAGAGACTAAGGATGTAGGTGCTCAATTTTCACACAGCCCGAGAACAGTATTTCTGAACTGTCCTCATGAAGTCAACTTTGGCACCATCAATTTACACTACCTGATGAGCTCTTCTTCATCTAAACAGAAAAATGACTAAGTAAGATCTCTACGCCAGACACCCACTAAAGGTTGTATGCCCACAGCACAGGGCTGAGACCCCAGACCTTGCCCCATGCTGCTGCCGGGACAGCTAGCCTGCAAGGAAGCAGGAGGCAGACCTGAGAACTCAGAGGGGATGAAGGACCTCTCAGCTCACACATCTCTGATACCCTTCCTCTGGCACTATGCTGTGTACATAGCATGATCTGCTTACCCATGCCACTTGAGGAGGAGACAGGCAGAATCATACCCTAAGTGACATAATTTTCATTACTTGAAACTCCAGATTTATTCAGACTTATATCGCTACATATATCCACCAAACACACCAATTTGAATTTCAGATTTGTATAAAAAGTCACCGTGTGGCAGTTAATTGGATAATATGTGAACACTGGCACAAATTGTTCTCCTTTGCAAGCAAAGGCAAATACACTATTTCATTCTTCTGGAAGGACATGCAGAAAAGGATGCTACTTTCTGAATAGCATATTTCCAGATATATGATTCAAGCAAATAATAATAATAAAAAAACCCCTGTATTCTGTCTGTAGGACCAGCTGAAAGGGCATCTGGAGAGGTAAACACTATGTTGTTACATATCACAGGTAGTTGTCAAGGTAACTACAGGATTATGATTCCAGACTAAAAAAACATTTCATGTATCTTCTAAGACAGCTGTCTTCACCCAGCCATTTGAGATCATCTTAACTGGAGGAAGAGCCTGAGAAAGATTCTCAGGAGAATTGCTCACTACGTCAGCCTTGTAAGACACACAAGTTCTACAACAAATAAGTACTTTTTTTGACATCTCTCTTTGTTATCTATGGCCTGTGGTTTAAAAACATAAGGCTTCATGGCACTGGAGATGTGCTTTGCCTTCTGCATTTAAAAACAAATTCTGGAAGAAAATTCCAAGTTGAAGACTTCATTTAGCCTGGGAGTGAAAATTAATTTTGCATCACCTCAAAGCAAAAAAATCCCAATAACCAGATTGATGGCAAGTAGGCTCAGACTAACATGAAAAAAGTGTTTTCTATAGGGCATTTCCATTTTGTGGCAATTTTTAAACAAAATCTTAGCAAAATTATCTTAAAAAACCCCACAAAATTCCTTCATAGAATGCATTTGCAAATGAACACAAAGCACTGATGAGTAGCAGCTTATTAATTGAAGTAGATTTTAAGGTCTAGATTCTAAAACATAGATTGGTTTTGATAGTAAAGTAGTGTGGAACATAAGAAACACAGAGTGATTTGGGACAAAAAGCTTTTCATCTGAATTGACCTGAACACAAACTACCACATTTTGAGTTAATCCCTCTAAAGGCCAAGGCACTTTCCCTGCTTTATTTTGCAGATCTGAGTGAAAAAATGTTTTTCTCCTTCTTTTGCAAATAACGCTTCCATCAAAACAGATACATCTGTAGGAAATATTCTGTCTTCATGAAAAATTGTTGCAATTATGGCTATGGGATTTTTGTGTGGACTGGCTTCTAAGTGTAAAATATAAGCTAGGAGAAAGCCTGTGAGATTTTAGATTAGATAACAAACTTTTCACAAACCTCCAGTTCAGAAGCCCCCAATTGTCATGACAAAATTTTGAACAGGAGAAACTGCTTTTTTTGGTCATGCTACTTTTTTCCTTTTCTCCCCTCCAATACATACATCTCTCATTTTTTAAACCTGATGGGCCATCAAATTCCTAAAGTGAAAGAAGTACAGATACCATATCATTTAAATAAGATCCATGTTCCAGAAAGTTTAGTATCCGTAAATTATTCAAAAAAAGCGCAACTGTGCAAGCTAAGAATGAGAGGAAACACAGAACAACAGCAAGTCTTGCCCAGAGCCATGGAGATCTCTCTCCCACCACAGGCCCACACATTTTCTGTGCTTGGAGGTAAAATACTGGCAAGGATTATTTTACAACTAGGTCAAACTAAATGTTGGAAATATGATTTGATCTATTTTATCTCCTCAAGTCACATCAGTTGTGAAGAGCTACTCCTTCCAAACAGCCTGAAGTCAACACTAATCTTGGTAAGAGAAGACAGTGGCAGATATAATGTTAAGATTAAATAAGGACTAAAACACAGCTGACCATTATCTTGGGGAAATTATCTTGGGGATTTTTTTATAGTGCTCTGAAGTTCTTCTCAAATACCTACAACCTAAGACTGCATTATGGTCAAATTGTTGTTATTCTTACCACTATGGGCACTATATGAACACTGATACAATTCCTTGAAGACTCTGCAGTCCAGAAATCTGTGTATGTTACAGTATTTGTAGTCTGGGTTTGACAAACAAAGCAGACAGTGTTTCATGTGGGTTTGGCTGCTAAAATTTCATAGACTCACAGAGTTACAGGGTGGCTGAGCCTGGCAGATAGCTATGGAGATTGTCCAGTCCCACCCCCCGCTCATGCAGGGCCACCTGGAGCCAGTTACCCTGGACTTTGTTCAGGTGGCTTTTGATTATCTCCCAGGATGGAGACTCTATAAACATTCTATTGTCAATATCCAATAGCCCTTATGTTAAAAAAGAAAAAAGATTTTTCCTGTTTTTAAATGTGATTTCTTGCATTTCAGTTTGAGACCACTGTCTCTGGTTCTATCATTGGGCATCACTGGGAAGAGCCTGGCTCATAACTCGGTCCCTTCCAACCCAATACATTCTATGATTCTAAGTTCAGAACTCATTTAAGAACAGGGACACCTATTCAGAGCTTCGATTCTTTGCTATTGAAAAATGGTCCTCAAAACACAAGTTAAGCAAGGACACTAGTGTTGGCCCTTCAGAGGTGCAGAGGCTTCTCTCTGGAGCCTCGCTGTACTGATGCAAGGACGGAGCTGGCAAGGAAAGACCAGCACTGCACATCTGGAAGGTGACAAACAGCTCATAAGTGCTTCAAATACAGGCAGGCTCTGCATTTCCTATGTTTAATTCAGACTGCAAGTTCTCCATGCTCCTAGTAGCTGGATCCCTAGCACAGAAGCCAATGGCATTTGCACAGAAAATATTCTACTTGTTATAAGCAAATTAACTTCTAAAGTCCTAAATGTAGTGCACAGAAGCTAGGACTATATAAAATAGCTCTTGGAAGGGAGATATGAAAGCATTCCAGAGAGAAAACAAATTGCCTTTTTCTTGGCTTTGTCTTTCAGTATTTGCTGTCAATTTTCTTGAGACAAGGTCTGGAAATAGCTCATGCAACCTGACTGCAACTACTGCTTAAGCTGGAAAAAGTAGCGGCATGCTATGGGAGGTGTCAAACCCAGGAGCACTTCTATCTGGCCACTGCTTGACATCATGGCTCTACAGGTACATAAAAGAGGATCGAAATCCTTTAAAAGGGTGAAATAGGAGTTTTTTCAGGCCTTGCAGAGGCAATTTCATTCTGAAATTCCCTTTCTCCAGATTGCCTTCAGTAGGTCAGCACAATCAGCAAAATCCTAACCTTGGAGCTCCAGTCCCATTAGTCACAGAAAGCATCAGTGATTTACAGTCAGAAAATTGTTTCGAGACATCTGAAAGGACTTTGTTATTTTGCCTACAGCTACACCTGTGCACTTCTTTGTCTCTAAGTTTCAATTAGAAATAATTTAAATAAGAGAAAATCATGTTTCCTAGTGGCAGAGCCTGTTAATGAAATACGTTTCCCATTTCCAATGGAAATGGGAATTTAGAGAACTAATAGGCAGAGCTTGTGCCTGCGCTATGAATACATTGTATATATGAAAGACTTTATCTCCATCTCACTATCCAGATCTGCAGCTCATTTTTATCTCTGTGAACCATGCTCATACTGCTCTTAATGCCTGAACTGTCACCCTGTTAACATGACAACTCAATTTCTAAGGTGTCTTAAGAAACACAAAAAATAGGGGATTCTTTATTGTTTTAGATGTCTGTAAGCACTGAGGGGAAGAATCTTAAAGCGTGTTACACTAAAAGTGAAAAGGAGAAGAAAAAGATACGAGCAAGCAGGCTTAATGAATTCAACCATGTTTCTGCATGAAAGTATTATGTAAAACAAACACAAAAGCAGGACAATTGATTTGCAAAGTATTAACCTAAATGATTTTAGCAGAGGGCTCTGGAGATACCATTCTGTGGATTAAAATGTTCCCTACTTAATATGGAGCAAAAAGTCATCAACTATATTAGCCCCTGCATTACTTTCTTGGACTCTAGAAAGGGGTCTTCCATCCCTTGAGCACATGGAGGATCCAGTCCCTACAGACTTAGACTAATACATCCAATATTTTTCAAGATTCAAATATTTTCATATGGCTTAAACATACTTGATATAACCTTAGATGAAGCTACATTAAAAAAAAAAGCAAGGTTCTTAAACATGTCATCAAGTGACAAAGCAGAAGTGCTCCGCAGTTCCACAAAGGGTCCTGCAAAGTGGCATACTGTCAGATGAAGACTTCTTTACTCCTTGCTCTTATCACCACCTTGTCTTTCAAGATGCCTTCATGAGCTTGGTGCTCAGTTGTACAACTCTAACTGAGGGCAGTCCTTGATCTGCCAAAGCTAAGTACTGGAGACAATGCACCAGCATGACGGGAACTGCACCGTTATTGCTAAAAAGTTCTAATTCTACAGGTCTTTCAGCATCAGCAGTGATACAGAAAGGATATGCCAATGCCAGGATGTGGTAGAAGGGACAAAGTAGCCACATCAGGTCTTGCCACAAGCTCAGGGTGTTACACTTTTACACCTCAAAACTACATCATGAAAAACAAATCTGACACAAGCATAAACTCACACGTTTATGCACACATACAGAAAATATGTCTCAACCATAAATATATTCTACTGTTTTTGACCAGCTGGATGATCAGTTCCACAATGACATCTCTGATATACCATGCCAAAGAAAAAGCTCTAGGTGACATTTTTGCACATTTTAACAAGGCATCAGTCTTTGCTGAACTGGCTTACACAACTCTGGCCCATTTGCTGGGAATACCACGATTGACTCTTGAGCAAAGACAAATCAAAAAATTTGGGAACTCTCAGCAGCTGACTTCCTCTAGCCTGCAGGGAAAGCCAACAACAGCCTGATACGGAGCAGAAAACACAGAGTGTTTTGTTAAATCTGGTGTTTGACATACAGCAAGCTTCAGTGGAATAACCACCTGTGAGTTATTCTGCAATTATGTTTGGTACCTAACAGCTAGATTACCCCTTCTTATTTTGGGTAAACTCTTCGATCTCAGATTTCTAATAACAAGGAAAGTCTCCTTGTTTGTTAGCAGGTTATATTGCAAAGGAGAGCAAGAGACTTTGTCATCTCCTTATTCCCTGACTGAGCCATATGTAGCACAAACAGCCCTGCCTGCTGAATGCACGTGAATTGCAGTGTTTTTAAGGCAACTACTGCTTGGCCCATGCTGTCTTGATGTGGGTCAGACTGCAAATGGTATGATTTGGTTGCCACCATGCTAAGCTCTGCATTCCTCTGACGCTGAGGGAGAAAGTATCTTCTTCCTTTCTCACCTGGCTTCAAATAGAAGTCTCATGAATGTTGTGGATTTTGTGCGTAGTTTTGTAATTGTGGTTTTATTTGAATTGCCACAAAAATGTTGGGTGAGATGAAACACAGGCTTCTCCTTTTGAAGAGGTCTGTGCTTAATATGACTTTTACACCCTGTTTTCTCACTAACTTTTAATTTTTTTCTCCTTTGAGTCTAGTTGCAGCTCCAGCTCCTACACGGTAGTTGTGAGAGCCTTTCCTTGGTACTATGCTAAGTGATATTTATGCATAAACTTTTGCTAATTGCTGATTCCATTGGCATTCATGAACCCATGCTGGAATGAATGAAGCTTTCATTCATGTTTATATATTAGTTTCCAACATTTGTATGTTCGTAATTATCAGGCTAAAACCAGCTTTCATTTGCAGAGATGTAAACTCTGCAGGGTAACTGAGTCAGGAGATATACTCTATTATATACATGGAAAGTTTTTTTTTCTACTATCATTGAGATTTGAGTTTATCACAGAAACTTCTCAATTTCATCACTCAGGGTAGTTAGTTCAGGACTGACAACTATCGTTATGGTTACATTAACAAACAGTTTGGATCCAGAGAAGTCAATCTCTAGAGCTCATTTTATGCTGTGGACCTGAAACAGACACTTCCACAGGTCACTGGGACACTTGGTTCAGATAAGCTCTAAGTTTTCCCTCATGCACTAATGGTCTGTTACTGTTGCAGCTCACCTCCTGGGCCAGTTCTGTCCAAAGAGAATCCAGGTCAGGACCTGTAGTGCCCTTCCTGCTGTGAATCTATGCTCACCAAGCAGGCAACAGTTGAGAATTGATGGAAAGTGCTCTCCTGATCTAACTAATGAACACACTAACACAGACACACCCTATCCATAAATTACAGAGACTTACAATTAGAATATCTTTGTGGTAATCCTTAGCCATCAACAATTTTCCTAGCCATATAATTGCTACTATTAACAACACAAGTTCCCAATTTAACAAATGGAAGCAAGATAAATGCCCACATCGTTCTGGCTTCTCCTAGCTTTATGACTCAGAGCACGGCAATCTGTTGTCCTTGGTCTTTTGGAAATTGTGCCCATGTGATAATTTTAATGACAATGCAGCACTTCTGGTCCTCTCTGGATATCTGAGAACTTTGATTGCTTTATCATGGAGGAGGTTCTTATGGTCAAGTGAACTGGGTCTATCATGCCCCAAGGACCTGTACCTTATTCTCTTCCACTCAGCTGCCTGTGTCCTTCCTCTTTCTTTATGCTTAGCAACTCAGCACAGAGACTTAAAACCAAGGAGGACACCTAAACAGTCTGGAATCAGTAGGGAGAGGAACCAAGGAGGTTTCTAAGTAGCACCATGGGAGAGGATGGGTGGTTGGAAGAGTGATGCGATACATCGCTTAGATCTTCTATGTCCTTTAGCATTGCTGTCTTATAGACGATTGGCCAGAACTGCTTTCCTCTCCAATATTCTACCATCTTTTGGCATTGGCTCTGGTTTGAATGTCTCCATCATGGGAAACTAGGCTTCCTGCCTCCCTGTGTTCAGAAATTTTGTCAGTCCCTTCTTCATGTCTTGCCATGGTGCTGCTGCTGCTGCAAAAAAGCATCACCTGTGTGCATAGCCTCTTTATCATTTTCAATTTAAAAAATCCTCCTTTATCCACCTCTGAAACTGTTAACACTTTATTTCTCATCAGCTGCTTCATAGGAATCACTTAAGTACATGCTTTGAATCTCACTTGTCCCTAAAGTAAGTAAGTGTAGACTATGTCAAGCAAAACTACTTACCCTTAGAGAGCAAACAGAGCCACAGACAGTGGGCCAAGACGTAGAAGGTTGATAGTGCCTTAAAAAACACTGTAATTACATGCATTCATCAAGCCTGGCCTTTTCCCAGAGCTGTCTCTGGGGATGTTTGTGGTATGTATGGCTCAGCTAGGCAACAAGGAGAGGGCAAGGTCTCTTGCTTTCTTTTGCTGTCTAACCTACTAGCAAGCAAGATTTTCCTTGTTATTAGATATCTGAGATCTGGATAGCAAACTGATGACACCCACTGATATAGTTTGTCAATGGTAAAAGGACAGCTATATTGTCTCAATCCAAACACGCTGGCTGCCCAGCAATACTGTTTGGAGCAGTTCTCTTTCAAGAGTCCAATATTCCAGATAGGAACAGTTTCTGTAAGCAGTTTTTTCATATGGGCCATGAAAAATGCTCAAAAAAGGGAGGAAAAGAAGGTCAAGATAACTGATAATGTTTTTATGCAGTAAATAAACAAATATTGAACTGTAGCTTCTGAAAAGCTAGTATGTTTGCACAGCCTAGTCTTGGTCCCAGACACACATCCCATTACAAAGCAAAGTGCAAATTCTTCGACAAGCAGTAAGACAGGACTGCTGCTCTGACTCATGCAAGTCCCTTGCACAGGATAATGCACTTGTAAATACAACTATCCCTCAATCAGTAAGAAATTCCAAAAAGGCAACACTCTTCCAGTTTGTTTTTAGGCCAAATCTACCAGGATCTGAGATTACTAAAGCCTCGGTCATTATAATTACAATGAGGAACAACTTCAGTTCTCTTTAAATACACTTTCAGCTTCCTGAAACTGCCAGCTGCATCTTGACAATGTTTATAACTGAAGGTTAGAGCTCACTTCACTAAGAAAAGATTGGGGTGCTAGAAAAGCCTGTGATTAACAGATAGGATAAAATAAGACAAGACCTTGGTTTATTCAGCTTCATGCAGGTCTCATGATGTCATTAAATCCAAATGGTTTTGGTCTCTGTACAGAAACTTCCAGCAGAAGGCTTAAACAACGTAATAATTACCTTTTTCCTTTCATGATCCTTCTGACTGTTCCTTAATTTATGATGCTTTTAACTAGCATACATGTATCCTGAGGCTATGATGGGTGCACATTTATTTAAGTCAAAAGATAAATCTTAATGAAAGGTTTCTTTAACACAATAATTAATGTATTTTGATCATCAACAGTAATTATTAGAGGCACAAAACCAGAATCAGATCTCAGAAGAAGCCATGAAGATCCTAAATAGGGTGGAGTAGCAGTACTGTCCTATTATTTTGCCAAGAAATGATACATCAAAGTGGCAACAGTGAATCATTATACACTACTAGGAACTACACCCAGTGAATTCAAGAGATGGAAATATTAGATGCACTAACCTCTTATCATAACTTGTGAATTATAATCGCACAGCAGATTGTGCACAATATGCCTTTTCTCATAGTTATCAAGCTATGCTCTTCTTAGGCATCCCCTGATCTGATATGATGATTGCTCATCAGATTAAAAGAAAAAAATGGAAGAACCACAAAAAATATAGGATCTTTGGCTTGATATGAAAGGTCTATCTATTTTTAAGAAAACAGTTTTATTCTCTGAAGGATTATAAGATCTTGAGATGTGTCAAATAACCCAACTGGGCAGCCTTGTTCCATTAGAAACCTCTTACCCTTCAAAACCCCCACTTTTTTATGGGATTAAACACATGATGAGAGGCAAGACCAGCAATGAAAAAAGAACACACCCACTCTTACCTGCTGTCATCCTCCCCTTAGCAGAAATGACTAGTATTCTGATTTTCTGCCCAGCTATTAAATCATTGTGCACACACACAGACGCAGGCAGACTGTAACTTGCAGGCAGCTCTTTTGCAATGACACACAGTGAAGAAGTCAAATAAAACTGAAAAAAAAAAATTAAAAATATCCTACTCATTTTGCCCCTTGTGTCAGGTTTACTTTGAGAATTAGTTTTCCCAACCTAAAAAAAGTTTAACAATACTCAAGGGGACCTCATACAGAAGAAGATGCCAGCAAAAAGAGAGGAATAAAAGGTTTCTGAAAGAAAAGGATAGTATGGTACCTTTTCCAGTCAAAGTTTCTTCTTGTATTTTCCTCACTGCTTCTTGGCCATCACTCTCTCTGTTTCCAGCTGTTAAGATACAGAAAATGGAAAATTAGCATTGCAATCAACTTAAGGACAGTGAATATAGGCATGCCACTAGGAAGTGCTAACCATAGCATAAAATCAGTATGAAGTTTTGGGTGAGAAAGGCATGATTTGTTAATATCAGGCAGCAGAGGTTTTGAAGAGGGCTGTACAAATGTACTGCTGTTCACATGAGTTCTTCCTTTATTTCTTCATTTATTCATACAAGATGGGACCATCTGCTAGCTGGACCAGCAAAACAGAGATGCAAATCTGTGAGCCAAGTGAATTATATCACATCCAGGTTCTACAAAGCTTCACTATGGTTAGAGTGGACTTCCCCTCGCTCCTTCTCCAAATGAAGGACTCGCACAGTTGGAGGAAAGGCCCCACTACCCCAGCTAAATGCTCAGGGAAAGTTTTACTAGCACTAACATAAATTGTGATTAAGCATCACATAAATACCTGTTGCGTCATTCAGCTTAGGTGGACAGTTAATAATTGCCTGGGATTTGTTTGGCAATTTTTTAGTAATAACTTATATCAAAGGAAATAAATGCAAGCACAAACAAAATATCGTGCTTGGTAGTAAAAGTTTAACTCTTTAAAATAAGTTTAACATTTCATTTATGCATCAACAAGCACTTTCCATAACTTGACACATCAAAATACCTACTGCTTATTATCCAAACTGGATATATATACACTAGTATCTCTTATGAACTTCACTAATTCGCCTCCTCCTTTTCCTGATTCTATAAACCTCTTTCTTGGTTTCTATACAGGCTTTATCTTGTGCTACTCTACAAGTGTCCTGTCTTCTCGTTTACTTGTAAGCTATGCAGCAGAAATTTCAGGTTTTCCACTTTTTTTCCTCACTTTTTTTCAGTAACTGAATCAGCTCTCTCAAAGACAAGGAAAGAATCACAGCATCACAAAATAAGTTGAATCTGAAAGGAGGTCATCTGGTTCAACCTCCTGCTCATGTTAGTTGGTACTTGCTCATATTTGAGATGTTAGAACATTCTTTATAGTGCCATTAAACTGGATTAATTTGATCTCACAAAGAATGTATTCAAAAAGTGGGAGTAACCCCTTGAGATAGATCAATGTGTCTGTCATTCATGGGTTGCACTAGATGAAGGCTCAGAGCACTGAATGGAGATTTTGGGACCACTTGACCATTTGGAGTAGGTAGGCTAATACATTTTTTTGAGGATGGAGTTTTTGCTGTGCTTCTGCTGTAATAAACAATGATTTGCAAAACATCTTTGTTTTCATGATATGCAGGAAGACTCAATATTTACATAAATGTAACCTAAATAAAATACATTTAGCATTCCAGATACTAGAGAGAAAATAATTATCACATAAAACCTGAAGTCATACTGATCTATAACTATTTTCTATAAATTCCATTAACTATGGAATTATATTGCTCAGAATGACCAAGAAAGAAAGAAAAGAAATCCAAACCAAAGCAGACATTTGCAGAGTTTTCTTCTTGCTGTTGTTTTTTTTTTCCCTTTTAAAACTATCCAGCCTTGTACAGAACAGAAACATTCAGCTTGATGCTAATTTCCAGCTAGAGGCAGAATCAACAAACAAACCCTCCAGCGAAACTGCCATTTCTGGGGAAATCTGTGCATTGAATTTATAGGCAAAAGATAATTTTCCTCACTGTTTCACCTCAAGTGGAGTACTAGAGTAAGATTTTTCAGACTCACTGTGTTATTACACCAGATAGAGTCAGGCTAGAAAAAACAAATACTTTGGTGCCAATTCTGTGAAGGTCTTATTTGATTCCTCTTTCATTCAGGCACTCCTCATACTAAGAACAGGCTTATTAAAGCCTCCAATGTCTTGATTTTACTCTCAGTATGTTAACTTAATTTGTCCTTTTAAAAGAGCTTGTGTTCACAACAAATTTTAATTTGCTTTATTTTGCTGTTATATAAATGGTTATTCATTAAAGCTCAGTGCCTTCCAAATGAGCTCATTTTATTCATATTTGCATATTTTTCACTCTAGACCACTGGGAAGAAAATAATTATTTTGCTAAACAGTCACTTCAGATGTCTGCTTCCAGCCTGATTCAACATAGTCTGAAAACCAGATCCTGAAGGCTGGAGTATCGCAAAAACTGAAGTAGCCTCAGTGAAAGCTGCTACTGTAATACAGGCTTTTGAAATCCTTCTTTGAAAGAAAATCCTGGAGGAAAGAATAAAGACACTGAACAAATGACCAAAATCCTTACAAAAAGTTCAAAGACATATACCAGAAAGATACCATAAGACTGGGAGAGCAATCTATGCTTCTGAGTTCTCTTAAGCAGATCAGCATCCCTTTGCTGAGGGTGGGTGGGAGAGGAAAGGGACATTGCACTGTTGTACTGCTTCTCTTCTAGTACATCCTTCTGGGATCCTCTGAGCAAAGTGAGTGGTAGGCATGAAGAAGAACAATCTCCTTTTAAGCGCTACATTAATTATTCAAAATTCAAAAAATACTTTTTAAGTCTCCAAGCTAACACAATCACCTTTAGGTTGGAATAAGTAAAAAATAATTTCTATCTTCTTGAGGCAGATGGGTCACTAAAGGGCTTAACTTTCAAGCGTACTAAACAGAAGCGCAGCACTCTAAACTAAGGATGAGGACAGGTTACTACTCAAATGTCAAATTCTTACCACCATCAGCTGGTTTAGATCTTCAGTAGCCTATTTGTAGTGATTCTTTAAAAAACTTTGTGACACACATGAGAATCCTCTGGCTGGAGTTTTTGCCAGTGATTCACCATAATTTTCATAAGTTTGACATGCCAGAATTTATCCATTTTAAGCACTACAGCATCTGTAGCATAAGATGCTGTAGATTCAAGTGGTTTGGAGGGAAGGGTAAGAAAGGGAAGACAGACCATGTTTTTTAGGCAGTGAGGGAATCTGAACAAAAGCTTTGAGAAAAAGGCATTCAATGTCTTGAGAGCTTAGATCATCAAAGTAGCCAAAACCATAACAATCTTGCTTTTCATGCTAATTTAAAGTGTCTACTGGGAAATCAAAATAGATACAGTTGTCTCAAGAACTGTTTATGCAAGCTGTTCAGTGCCCTACCTGATGTTTTTCTTCCACTCAGTCTCTACAGAATAGTGAAAAAATCAGGTGAGACTGATTCAGTAACAATGCTGACTACAATCAATTCTGAAAATGAAACTAATAACATAAAAATAAATTCAAGTCTGAATGAATGCACCTGTATAAAATAAGATGTCACTTTAATTGCACAAAACATGCTAATTCTTAGTAAAACACTGAAACTCACATTGGAAAAAAAAAAAAAGATGGAGAATAGATGTAAATACAACTTCTAGCCAAAAGTTAGCAGGGGGAAAATTTCCTGACTTTCAGCAAGAAAACACAGAAATTAAACACAAATAAAAACTTTTTGAGATAAACACCAAGAAGATGCAAATCACCCAGGACCCAGTGGTTCAGAGAAAGACCCAACCCCTCCAGCCTGGAGCCCGAGAGCCACCCTGTGCACCAAGGCACCCCTCAGCCTGTGATAGACCCCACTGTGGCCAACTCTGGGAGGGAAGCCATGTCAGCACATCACCTCCCAGCCCTCCCCATGCACCCCAGCCTTTGGCAAGTGTGACCCCCTCATCCACCAGTGCCCGGGGCACCTGTCTACCTGAGATAAACTCTCATCCCTTGACTTATTCAGCCATAGTTACCTATCAGTTAATCTTTGAAATGATGAACAACTTTCCAGGTTCTCCACCTGCTCCATGGCCCTCCCCACTCCCCTCTGATCACATCAAGTAACCCAACTTTAGAAATGGTGCCCATAAACTCTAATACATACGTGCATTACCAGGAGAAGCTTCGTGGTATGGTAATAAATTCTGTATAATCTGATTAAGGAGTTGCAGAGGGTGATGGTTAGGTGTCTTTGTGCAACAGAATATAAAAAAAGATTTGAAGTGGAAATTTTAATTAAGAGTAGCATAATCCTCATTCTGATTGAAGGGGAACTGATTTCATTGGAGCGCTAGCCTGAAGACAGGGCTTGCAAGGGCACCCAAAGGCTCAAGAGAAAAACAAACTCCTATCAGCTGGTGTTACGAGGAGTATGATTTTGTGAGTGTGCATAGCACTGCACAACAAATAGCATATGCGTAAGAGAGAGGAATAACTGTCCTCAGAAACCTCTGAGGATGAGAAATTTGAACTCAGTACAATAGCGTGTTTTTGAAAGAAATTGATAACATCTTCAATTAAAACAAAATCTTGCTTAGGAAAAAGGAATATAGATCTTGGGTCTCACTCATAAAATTTCCAAAACATGAATCTGTTATTCAATAAATCTAGGTATAAAGATGTGATCTAGTCTAAAAGACTGAGAAAGTCGCACAAAGCTTCCTTAAGTCTAGATACCATACATCTTTTGTCATCTAGTTAATCATACAGCAGTCACAATTAAATACATTCCTTTTTGACATGAAAGACAAAAATATTGTTTTAAGCGTTCCTTTGAGAAAAGAAGCAAAACTGAATAAGGAGAAGGATGCTGGTTTGCAAAGAGAAAAGAAATAATCATTCTTGTCCTAGGTTTCAGCAATCCAGCTGTTCCAAGAAGAAGTTAAGAATGACTCTCTTTATCAAACCGAAGACACATCTAGAGAAGTGCCTATTTCCAACAATAATCTGTAGCAGGTGCTTAAGGAAAAAGTTCAAGTGACATTAAGCCTAGGAGTGGTATTTTCCAATATATTCTCCCAGCAGCAAGAAGTTTCAGAGATTTCCTGAATCAAAGGTCACATTTATCCCCTCATTGAACCTATCCTCTACTACTTCACCTAACTGCACCTTCAACTCATTCAAGTGCTTGCCTGCTAAAGGGTTCTGGTACAACAGGCTCTGTGATTTAACGCCACACTTAATTACAAGAAAAAGGTTGTACTTCAGTAGTTTGTTTTCATTGGGTTTTTGTTTTGGGTTTTTTATGTTCTCTACCTTATGCACAGTAAGACAGGGAATAACCACTTCTCATTCACTTTCTCTTTGTTTACTATCCCCACCTTGCACAGAGACATTCCACCCTCATCATCATCCCTCTATCATTTCTTTGAAGTTCTACAAGACTCCTTTTGAGTATTCACAACAGGATGAACCAATGATTTCTACAAAGGAAGAGGGATGCTTTCTGTCCTGTTTTTATCTTCTTTTCTGCTAGGTTATAAGACTTTATTTGCCTTTATGACTTGTATTAAATATCAAAGATGTGTAAAGAGTTTTCAACAGTAAATCACAATTTTTTATTTCTTTTTTGAGTGATAGTAGTTAATTTAGATCCTATTCTTGTAAATAATTGGAGAGGATGTTTTCCTCATATGCAGCATGTGCATTTACTGACACTCTGTATTCATCCATCCCTTCATAACCAAATCATTCAATATTGTTACATTATTCCCCATTCTTCACAGTAGTTAAGATTTCACAAGGCAGTCCCACC
Organism: Brachypteracias leptosomus; assembly: GCA_013401335.1. Lineage (NCBI taxonomy): Eukaryota > Metazoa > Chordata > Aves > Coraciiformes > Brachypteraciidae > Brachypteracias > Brachypteracias leptosomus. The sequence goes on along the minus strand of VYZX01029397.1, from coordinate 232,014 downwards.
CCCTGCTAGAGCTGGTTGCCCAGGACAATGTCCAGTCAGGTTTTGAGTATCTCCAATGATGGTGACTTCACAACCTCTCTGGGCAGACTGTACCATTGTTTGACCACCCTCAATGGAAAAAAGTGTTCACATGAAATTTTCTGTGTCTTGGTTTCTGCCCATTGTCTGTTGTCCAGTCATGGGCACCACTGAATAGACCCTGGTTCCATCTTCTCTACTGTACCCATTAGATATTTATATACATGGAAAAGGTCCCCTAGAGCCTTCTCCTCCTCAGGCTGAACAGTCCCAACTCTCTCAGCTTCTCCTGGTGTGTCAGAAGCTCAAGTCCCTTAATTACCTACCAATAGTAAAACTGACTATCCTAAAGACATTTGCTCAAAATACATCACCTTATTGTTCACCATTTTTTCTGTATCTGTATTTTATAAATGTACTGAACATATGTCTACAGGCTCAGGACCACCTTTGCTCCATCCCCAAGGTGACAAATAATTCCTAAATATTGTTTTCTGTCTCCTAATCAGTTACTAATCTACCAGAGATCTTTCTCTCATCTCAAGACAACTTTGTAAAAAGATTTTGAAACTCAAAATTAAATTAATTTACAGATGTTGAATTCTTGAAAGCATTTAATAAATGCTTAACAAATAAATTAAATGTCTAGGAAAACTGCATTAACTCTTCAAATGTATAATAAAATCAAGCTGTCTTTGAAAATGAACAATTGCATCATCTTGATAAGGTTTAATTATGCTTGTAAAGTCACTATGTAGTATTATACAATATAAGAATTGTCTGATTTATAGTGCAGAGAGTCCAGCTTGAAAACTGGAAAGTAATGTGAATAAAATAGATGACAGAAATATCTCTTGCTGGGTCTTCTGCAGGGCTTATAGAGGTCACACAGAAGTGCTGAGTCTGGTGACAGAACTACATTTATTTATGACAGTATTGCATGGTTCAAATAAGTTACTTGAATATATATACATATATATAAATATAATGAGATTATTTCCTTCAGAATGTGAGCCTGTCTTAGAAAATTATGACACTGATATACTAAGACACTAAAGATTGATTACACTGCCCTGAACCTAGTGTTTTATACCAGACAGCATATATGTAACATTGTCAACCTGGAAATATTTTGATTTTCATTCCCCATTATCAGACAGGATTATCAGAGCTTCTATACTTGATATTATCACACATTTTTTTCAGCCGCCTTTTATTAATGTACTGAGGAAAAATCAAACCGAAGCTCTCTTTTTTAAAGTCTACAATTTTAACACATGCTTACAAAATCCTCTTAAAATTAAACTGCGATGATGAAGGATGGAAGGAATACGAAGAGTTTACACTTCTAATCAGTCTAAATACAGATTAACAAAACCGTGACCAATACTGTGAACCAGAGCTGAACCTACTGGGTTTTATGACTGTGGGATCATAAAAATGATTAGGATGTCCTAATTTTCAATATCCTTATTTATTAAGAGCACATATATTTCTAATCACATACAAAATGCCACCTTCAATATCAGTTACTGGTCAGTGGGCACCAAAAACAGTGTGCCATTTGTCTTCTCCTTCTGAAAATGAAATTGCAAGCTTATTTATCAAGTCAAAAATTGCATAGGAGGGAGCAGGAGCTCCCCGTGTGGCTTGGCTCTGAAGATTCACCACTGGCAGTATCTTTCCCTACCAGGGGTCCACTGCCTTTCTTGAAGTAAAAGCCCTGCCAACTGTGACTAATGCTATTGCAGCCTGGCAAAAAGTCTCAATGAAATCTATCAAAAAAACCCCATAGAAAATTACTTTCATCATTTCAGTATTCATGCCAACCTTTTTCCCAGCAAGAGGCTGACACAAGGCAGGCAGCATCGACAGAGGGAGACTGTCAGTGGGAGAAAAGAGCCTTGTGCACCAGTGCTGGGACTGGAAAGGAAGAAGCTGTAAAAGTGCTGTGCAACTGCTTGCTGAAAATGTTCTGAGTGAGCACACTGCCTTTTCATACAGTGTCTACTCACATTTCACAAGGTAACATGCTTTCTACTTGTTTTCCTCATTCCATTGGTAGATCAGATTTGAAAGTAAGTTACTGCAAACATTTGCTCCTCTAAAAGGTCAAATGGAGTCAAGATCACATCCATCATAAATGGTGAATCATCTTCACATCAGACATTCAGGTTTGACTCATTTGCCCACTGCAGGGATATTATTCTGTATTGTTAAAGTCTCTGTAATTGGAAAGAAGTATTCAATGAACGAGCAAGATTGGCTATGAGCTACACATGAGTCTCCCTTGCAAGCTCAAATTCACCTAATATCCATACTTTTTACACATAAGTTCATGCCTATATACAAACATAGGATGAAGACATTACTAGAGCAGAAAGCTTAAGCACACTTGCTGTCTTATTTGAGGCTTAAATCTTTGCTTATGTGGCCTGAACTGGAATGTGATAATGCATGCCAAAGTGCCAACAGGTATTTTAAGCATACTCTGGGCACTTGGGCCCAACAGTTAGCAGCAAGGATGGAAGGTCATTGCATTTAATGTGCTTTTGAGACTGTTTTAATCTTGCAGCTGGAACAAAGCCTGAGAATATCCATCCTACTGACAAGACTTCTCTGCTCTGAAGAATTTCACAGGCAAAGAAGATGGCTCTGACTCATTGGGCTCAGCGCTTAGGTCAGAGTTTGCCTGAAAGAACTGAAGCAGTTGAAAATCTTACTCATCAAATGCTTCCTATAATTAATGTCATTAATTTACATTTGTAGAGATTCATAATGCAAATATTAAGGTGGGTACAATTGAAAAGTGAATGGAAGTGTGTATGTTTGTAAGCACCAGAAGAAAGAGCAGAGCAAAGACTTAAAAGAATGCCCCTTATGGAAAATAAAGGACATGCATCCAGGACACTGTTCCTGTGTTGTTTATGTCAAGGCCACAGCACAGAGGACTGGCCAGCAGATGACCATGCACTCTTGTCACCAGGAGGATAACATTCAGGTTGCAGCATATCACCCATACTGTTATTTTTCCTGCTAACCTACCCAGAACATAAGTATAGACATAGCCTATATACTTGACAAGGAAAAATGTACTAACAGTTGATGACTCGTAAAGGGTATAAAAGAGCTGTCCATAAACTAAGCCTGTCATTTCTAACCAAGAAGAACCACAGAGACAAGATAAGGACTTGGTAGCTGGCATACCTATTCCCACACTGCACACAAGTGATGCTCAACAGACCAGGTGAACCCACACATCTTGGTGCTTGTAAGGGTACGGGTGTGAGTGTGAGTAAATGAGATCTATGGGGGGGTGAATGTAAGTTGAAAAAATTCAGCTTATTTAAAGTTTTGTAATTAAGTATCACCTTCCCTTTCCCAAACATCTCATATGAAATTTTGTTACACTAAATACTCTAAGCATTCAATGGTATAAAATAAGTCTTCAAAAAAGTAGCAGTGTTCTATGCTTCCATGACATTGTGCAAAGAGAAGAAAATAGGCCATTTTGTGCTCCCACTGAATACATTTTTGCAGTCCACCTTAAACATGAAAAGCAACTTCTTTAGTGAAAAATTAATGCTGACATCATTAGCTACATTTAGCTACATCTAACATCTAGCTACACAGAGCAGCATCTGCTTGCATTTTGTAAATGCTTGGTTTTGACACATCTATTAAAACATGTATGACTAAGAGGTATTCCACATTACACCTGTATGATCCCAGGGCAACTCCACTACTGTTACTGATTGCACTAGACTGAAAATACATAGCTAGCATGTTCTCGTTTATTGTTTGGTGTGATTTTTTTTGTTTGCTTTTTAAGATGTGTATACAAAGTCATAGAGAGAGCACATTGTGTATAAAAGCTAAATAAAATGGCATCACCAGTTTGCTAGTGCATTATGAAATACCAACCTTGGGTGACCTTGTGGTATAAAACTTACTGTGTAATAGATAAAAATCAAGTTAAAAAAAGATGAAGAGTGCAAAATGTAGCATTTTAATGTATACTGTATATATTTTTTAATGCATATTATATATAAATGTAGCATTTAGAATTCATAATGGTAGCTACAGATTTAGTAGATACATTAGTGCATACATATAGTACAGAAAGTTTTAAAAAATAAGAAAAAAATCTCACAAATATTGTCTGTAGTAGAGAGAAATTGTGTCCACAGGACATTTTGGATTTCCTACAGAAATTCACCTGTCCTAACTTGAGATGTCTCAGTCTAACGTAGTCACCTTATAAACTCTTTGTTATCAATGGCAAGAAAGAGGCACCTCCAGAAAGTGTTATCCAGCCCATCTCAGACTGATACAAATGAACCTCTCAGGGAATTTATTGCCTTTCCTTGCCTACAAAGGCCACATGCAGTGACAAACTGAGAAGTAAATGAGCTTCCTCTGCCCTTATAACACAGATCATCTCCCACTGCACACTGGAACATTCCTTCAAGGCTTTCATTATTTTTCCTCTTAATGAACATGTGCACCCTAATGTTGAAGCACAGTTCATCCTCAGTTAACAGGATAGTACAATATTTTTGTAATACAAATATTTTTACTTTTTTTCATTACTTTATTGTTTCCTTCTTATATAAGGTAGTCCAGCTATTCCAAGTTTTGCAGAAAAAAATTCCCATTCATTTTTTTAAGAGGTTGCAAAGTAAAATATAAATAAAAACTTTATTTGTGCTAAATGTTAGCAAAATTCTCTCCTAACTTCCCCTGCCATATCTTTAAATATGCTGGAAAAAAATACTCATTAAAAGAAAAAAAATTGCTTTCTGAAATAAAAAATATATTAAGAAAATAATTACTTTACCTATTATAACGTGCATGCCAAGCCTTGCCAAATGCTTCACAGTTTGGTAACCAATTCCTCTAGCACCTCCAGTCACTATAGCAACCTTTCCATTTTGTGTCGGGAAAACTGTATGAAGAAAAAGAAATAATGCAAGGTTAGATCACAAAAGATTGAGAAGTTAAGTTAGTACGATTAAGAAGTTAAGATGTATTTCAAAGAGGTATACACTTAACAGACCATTCAACCCAGGCCAGTAAACAATCTCAGAAGCAGACTCTGTAAGGAAATAAAAGCTACTGAGCATCTCCCATAATTTACTGTGCTATAATTTTCCAGTATTAACAGTTCACAACACAAAAGAAAAACATCCAGTTTAAAAAGTTTCTCATTTCTATTTGCATTCATTTTGTTACCTGCCTTTTAAAATTTTCACCTTAACTTTGTTACAGAGCAAGGTGACAGCTATTACAAGTCAGCTCAGGGATGGTTTACTCCATGCATATAGGGAAAAAAATTCAATTGGCAGCATGATAACCTGAAAACTTCTTCAATGATGAAGGACAGGTCTCTATCAGTAACATGGGGGAAAGAGAAAACAGCTCCATCAAAGATGATGCATCTAAAGAGCAGGAGCCAGCTGACCTAATTTACATGCATAACTGAGCACTCTCTCTGTTGAAAATCACAGCGTCCTGGCCCCCAAAGGAAGAAGGGGACAATTTTTAGCATGAAAACCCTCATCTGCTTTTCCCACCAACCCCAGAACTCTCCCACAGAAGCCAGTGTCCCCAGTGCCTGTGGCTGGCCCCACACCACCTCCACCTCAACAAGGGCTCCTAAACCCAGAGCAACACACAGCCCAGTGAGCAGGGCCACTCCCCAAATCCCCTCTGATGAGGGCTGCTTAGACCTCTGGCCTGTGTCTCCTGTGTCCTCAGGCAGCTCTTCAACCACTGAGTGAACCAAAAAGTGTCTGGGATGGCACTGGCCAGGCAGCCGCCACCCCCAACTGCAAGATCTCATGCTGGTCACAGGTTGTCCAGTGCGTTCTTCCAAGATGAAGGGGTCCCTCCCATCAAAGGAGAGCAAAAGCATTTTAATTTAACTGCTTGGGAGAGGCATGAATTAGCTCAAATATCAAATATGATTTTTTGATGAGGTGGTGAATCTTTCATGTGAAGCACCATGTGGTCTTCAGGTGACCAAGGTAAATTTCTGTTTGCTTTTTTAGAAGAAGCTGCTAGGTATTTGTACAGGGAAAATATTTCATTTTGCTGTGGTGTCATGGCCGTAGGCAATGTTATAGATAGCAAATGTTAAAAAGATGTCGACTTTCATCTATCAAAGGATTTTCTATTTTGATTTTTAGGTTTTTAGGGGATTGCTTTGTTGTACAACACAAGTTCATATTTTATATGGTTATGAAATACAGAACTAGTGCTGATACAAGCTGCTTTCTTCACAGCAACTTCAGAAGGGACCCAGATTTCCCCTTTTTCTGAAATACTTAGTTCTTTCCAGCATGATTCACCACGAATTTCTGTTCTCCTCAGGTAACAATGTGATTTCTCCCATCCATGCAGAGTGACAATTTTTTGCAAGTATTTAAAAGTTACTTTCTATTACAGTGATATTCATGCATACAGTGTCCTAAATATATATAATTCAAGCTAAATAAAACTTCAACAAGAGCTTTTCTAAAGGGCTTTAGTTTAGTTACATACAGTCCTACAATTTCCACCAAAAACTCTCAATAAAACATTCACATTTTTTTCAATAGTTAAACCTCAAAATTAAAGCTAAACCTGATAGTAAATACTTGGGTAAATTGTCCACTCTGGGCAGTATTTTTTAATTGTTTATTATCTTACCGGACTTGACCTCTTTAGATTGTTTTCCTGGTCTGTTCTCAGCCAGTGAAGCAGAAAAAACAAAAAAGGAAAAAAAAAAGTTTTTGAAAATGCAGACAGGAAATAAAGATTTTAAAGAGGAAGAAAAATAAATGTTCTTAGTGTGAAACAAGTTGTTATCACCTCTATGTGAACAGCCCTTGTGATCAGGTATGCTTGAAATTTGGCAAGGACATATAATCTCAAGTCCTTTCAGCCACGAAGTGAAAAACCACCACCTGAATGATTTTAGTTGGTAAAAAGGGGAACTAGTATGTGCCCACTATTCAATATTCTAGACCACATGAAAACACAAACACATTGTCTTGTACCAAATCCGTGCTGAGAAGAGACAGATCTCTTAAGCAGGAACAGGGCAATAGTCTTTGCAAGATGGTAGACAAATTTGAAACAGCTTTTGGAGCTCTTGTTAGCTTACAAAGTTCAAGACTAAAAAACAAACTCTTGCAAAGCAAATATATCTTCATTCAGCCAAGTCCATGCTTCAAGAATCATTCTGAGGCCTCTCCTGAGGGGTTGAACAGCTTTAAATCCATACAAGGAGCACTGGCATTCCCTGGGTGCTAAAGCAGGAAAGGGCATTTCTGGCTGTGATAGATACATGTGTGAATTTTGCATGTGGCAACTGCATATGTTCTTGTAAAGAAAGCACCATCTAGAAGGCAAAAATGTGAACTGAAGTCCACTACATCATTTTCTTTCAAAGTTTAATTAATCCAAACACAAACTACATTGAAAATTCTGCTGACACATGATAGAACAAGCTGCACAAATGTGAGGTTTCCTTCCTTCCCTGAGCTCTCCCTCCCTATCTTTCATCATTTCACCTGTGTGTTTGAGTATAGAATCCAGAGAAAAAAAGGAAGATTAAGTCATTTCCATCTGTATTTATTTCACTATAGCTGAAAAAACATACTCCAACATCAGCAAAAGGAATTTCCTCAAGAGAATTTGCTTTCCTTTGGGCCCACATACCCTCTTCTCCTCATCTGCCTCCTGCCTGTACTTGCTTCCTTCTCTCTCACTGCATTGCCAACCTGACATTTGGATTTCATGTTACATACAGGTGCTGTCACTCATTTCCATGACTGCACCACTATATCTATCTTTTGAATATGAAGTGGCATTTTAGTGCAAAATTAATTGGCTTACAATAAAATGAATGAAAGAAAAGGAGAAAAAGTCAGGATTGGAGATGGGGCAATAACATGAAGGAAAAATGGTAAAGTCAGAAGAGCAAAGTGGTAACAGGTATTACTGGGATGAAATGGTGCTTAGCAGAGGTCAATGAAAGAAAATATCTGGTCCTATCCTGTCCATGAGGGCTGCAAAAAAAAGAATATTTTTTTTGGTCCCAATGGCCACTCAAATCTGGTATATTACCAACCTGCAATGAAGAGCATGACAGACGGACAGACTCCACTGCAGAGATGCATTCAGTGAGATCCTGTACTACAGTGAGCTTTAAAACAGGCCTGTTTGTAGCAGCTAGCTCCAAAGTCCTAAGAAAGCACCCAGGGAGGGAGAAATGAGGGCTGCAGACACATGGATAAATGGCCAGCATCTGTTTTATTTACACAGGTACAGCATACAGCTTCCACATAGCATGGTTTTGAATAGGCACAACACGGCATGTCACATCTCAGTATATCAGCTCACTTCAGCCAAAATTGGAAACACAAAGAACAAAACTGAAACACATCTTGGGGAGAGAACAAAAATACCCCATCAAACCCAATAAAATAACCCCCTCAATTAATTCTTAATTTTGATTTTTATTAATCTTAAATTCATTTTAATCTCCAGAAAAGGCATACCGTTTCCACCAAGACAGATACCTTAATGCTAGTTCTTACATCAATAAAAGTGATCAAGATCAAATCCAGGCTGCATGTGAAAGTCGGTGGCAACTACAGTGAAAGGCAGCTTATCGGTGCCCTGTTCCCACTAGAACTCCACTCTCAGGTAGCATTTGAGAAATACCCACCATCTCAGTGTGAAAACATCTCTTTCATAATGAAACCCAACATCAAACTTTCAAAACAGACCTGGGCTCAGTCTGGTTTTCCAGCAGATACTGGTTTACTTAGTGTAAGAGGTTGAGCCGAGCATGGCTAGAGGCTGGGAGCCCCCTGGGCAGGAGGCAGTGGAGACCCACCAGCTTTGCCACCTCGAGGAGGTTCCCTCTGGCGCTTCTTGCATCTCATTTAAAACACCCCAGCTCTCTGTCTTTGCTCCTGGTAAGTAGGTAGATACTGATCTCAATTACAGAGGCATAATGCCACTGATCTCACCGTGGGACATGAGAACCATACAGACCTTGTGCTAATGAAATCCCTTGACCAAGCTGTTAATTTCCTTTTGTGTTCAAAGAAACCAGTCTGCAGTTCCTAAGTGCTCCTTTATCACACTGAAGTCTGAGAGAGGCTTCTCCCAGGCTGCAGTTTCTGCCTGCATCCCAACATATTTGTAAGAAATAAACCTGTCTACTTTGCAAGTGGATTAAGCTAAAGCAGAAAAATAATGCAGATTTATTCTTTAATATATATGTCCAGATAAGAAGATATTTTAAAATATTGTCCTTTAAAATATACTTCTCCTTAGTCTGAAATAACTTCCATATACAGAGACATCCTCACACAAAGCTGATACTACAAAGAACTGAAGGCAATTCTGTAATTTTTAAAAATATTAATTTTCAAGGGACTCTTAAAGAGGGCTGTCAAGATGTTTCTGCAACTGCCAAGACCACCGGGAAGTAAAACAGACTGCAGACCTGTGTCAATGACCACTTCCATATTAATGGAATTTTTCTTGCTGGCAAAATATCAACTCTGGAGTAGGGATGGAGGTAATTTACATAGCCAAATCAAAACAGAGAAATTAAACTTTTTTCTTCGCAGAAATGTACTATGTGAATACCAACAATGCAAACCTCAGAAGAGCTCCCCTTAAGAGTTGCTTGCTTTGGCATTCTCTAATCTTTACAACTCAGTCTGTTTGAGGCCAAAAGAAAGAAGAAAAAAGCATTAAAGGTTTATTAAAAGCAAATTGCATCAAATTTTTACAAAGTTCCATCACCTACCCTATTAATTCAGCATCTGCATTGTGGAACATTATGAGTCATGTAGACATTAAAATATACTATCTCTATATTAATCTTTTCATTAAACCTTCTTTTTAAGACATTGAAGGCCAAAGGCAGAATTTAGACTATCTGAATCAGTCTCCAGTCCTTATCAGGCAAGAAAGACAACCACCACTGAAGGCATCTGAGGAGCTGGTCAGAGGGGCCACCCAAGAGTCACTACGCTGGGGCCTGTCTGCACCTCCTGAACTGGGCACTTGGCGCAGGTACTTCGGCGGAATTTGTGCTGAAGAGACCCCTGCAGACATATCCTAACAGTCATTTTTTTCCTTCCTCCTATAACTGAAAAATTTACATGCAAATATTATGCCTGAAAGTAACTGGCAGAACCACACATGGAAAAAAAAATAATAAAAAGGAAGAAAAGAAAAGAAGCCACAATGTATGTTTAGTTTGATGATAGAATAACAAGAGTGAAGTTTGGAGCTGTTCCTGTATAGCAACATCGAGTGGGAAAAAGAGGGCAAACTGCAATTGGCAGTCCCCATCTAATGCCACAGGACAAGGCAAAATTGAGTTTTCCTAGTTGGCTAAAGAATTTGGACAGTCCACTCTACTGTCAAATTATTGAGTAGTTTCTCCTATCCCAAAATACTCTGACTCTTTTTTCCTGATTTTGACTGTGGCAGTACTGAGATTATAGCCACTAAGATACCTTTCAAAGCAGATGTAGAAAAAGAATTCATTTGCTACTCCAAGAGGCAATCCGTAGAGACTGCTGGAGAATCCATGCAGCTGGCAGCGATAACCTTTTGTGTGAGCCTTACAGTAACATCTCTGTAAACTTCTGTTTTGACAGATGCTCATAAATGGGGTCCAGACTCAAAAGGTCATTCCAGGACTATCCATACAGAAGACAATTTCAAATACTCAAGTCCTGAGGAATAAACCAGACAATCTTTTTTTTTTTTCTTGTATGACACCAGCTGTCACCAGTGTATTCTAAGCCTGTCGCAAACCTGATCTTTCGAATGCAAATGGTCTTCCCAAATTTGCACACCAAAATCTTTTCTGCCTCTGCTGCTTCCTATCACTTTCCTAAAGAACATCAATATGCAATCAAGACTGAAGGCTTTTAAGGGTGGAAACCAGGTAGGTGGCAACCAGCCTGACTAGTCCTTCTGTGAAAAGGTATCCTGCTGGTTTCAGCAGTTGAGACCAACAGACCTTTTGCTGATGAACAACTGTCATGCACACATGCAGATCCACTGGCACATGACCAACAGGTCTGATATACCTTGAATCGATGGATGTATTGTGTAAGGGTGATTTATTTGCCCAGGGAGAACATCTGCTTCCCAGCACAACTGCAATTTTGCACAAGCTGGGTGGCAAGCCTCCTAGCTTTTGTCTTACTTTACTTCTGCAGAAGAAGTGAAAGTCAGGAATCACAAGGAAATGGAAGTACCAGAGGCAGGTTGGCCCTGGAGTTACTCATGGGAACGGAAAGGTGTTGAAGAACCAGAACAGCAGGAGAAACCACACCATGGAAATGTGTCCCTTACCCTACAAACGCATAGTATCTCAAGGTGCTATTAATGGAACGGCAGCAGCCAGATGGCTGTAAGAATTTCAGCAGCCAGGGGAAGACCTAATTTAAGAAGCCTCCCACACAGACACCGACAGGGAAGATGGATTGTTAAGAACCAACAAAACCACAGCAAAACCCGTGGTATCCGTAAGACCAAGTTTCTTGTTTAACCACTGCACAAGGCGCACATAGATCCTAAAACACTGTGTGTCAATGAACAAACAAACATTAACTCACATTTATCAATGTTGGAAACTCATAAAAACTCCATCCCCTGTATTTCAGGCTGGGATATCCAAGACAGGAACACACGTGCAGCCCATACACTGTGAGGTGGACATTTCCACAACACAGCAGAGCTACTGCACACACAGCATGGGTAGTCACTGGATTAGCAACAGCAATTTGCCTGGGCTGCCTGGACACCTGGGAACCCAACCAGTGCCTTAACTCAAGCCAAGGCACCACACAGCCAGCAAGCCCGGAAAAATGGCCAAAGTGTAGCAAGGCAGCAAACGACACAAAAGCAGGGGAGTCAGCAGCTAGAAAGTCAGCAGCTAGCGTACTCACCCAGCTAAGGAGCTAATGTGTCTCCTCATCCGTTCCCGACCTCGTCAACGTGTGAACAAGTGGTATTTCTTCAGACTTAGCAGCAAACATCTGCTGAGCCAGGCTAATGATTTTTTTTGTTTTTAATTGCCAATGAAAACAACTAAAAAAACCCCCAAATTTAATTCTGCTCTAGGTTTACAGCATTTGTTTAGCTTTTTGACAAATATGCCAGCTTGCTTATAGGGATAAAGTGATAACATTCGCAGGCAATATGACAAGCCCTTCACAGAAGCCAGAGATACAAGTTCCCAAAATCGATCCCAGGACTAGTTCCCAGATATCTCATTTAACACATGGAAAAGCCATGCTACAAAGGATTAATAAGCAGAATAGCTGCTCCTTCTCTTATTTTTCATCTCATGAACACATTGGGGAGCCTTAGGAGGTATTAGACAGCAATAAGTATTATTAGAGTTCAATATAACATGATTGGAGCACCAGTATCCAAAGCACAACCTAACTAGAGTAAACAAAATCCACATAGTAGAAAAGATATGAGACAAATTGGCACAGTACTAAGAATAAAGCTCTAATGCCAGTATTACTGTACTGAAGGAAATATTTTTTTGCTAAAGAAAAATGATACCCTAAATAAGGCAGCTTTTCAGAGCAACAGTTTCTCATACTCAAAAATAGGAGACCTGTGACAAGAGATCTCTCTAGCTACAATGGGAAGCGGGGTGGAAAGCTGCACTAAAAAATTCATTTGCATGACACACCTATCTGCATTTCTTCTAGTGATTCTTGGAAAGGCAGGACAAATGCAGATAAAGAGAAAAGTATGTGTGGAAGGCAGGGTGTAAGAAGGGGAAGCAGAAGGGAGAGTCAGACTCCCAAAGACACAGGAAAAAGCTCTTTTCGTCAAGAATTCATCATTTTTGAGAGCTTCAACCCCTCTTTCCCTCTACTCACCTTTCCCCCTACTTCCAACTATGTAGCTGAGACACATCACATTTCTAAGCAACTTAATACACCTGAATTATAAATCTCTACACAGTGGTGTTGTCCTCAAGGCAAAAAACACGTCCAGCAAAGAGATCTGCACAAACAGCTTAGCCTCCTGCTACTTGCAGATGCAAATCAACCATGGTTTGGTGGGGGGAAGTTGGTGTAAGTCAAGGCACTGTAACCACAGACTGGTAAAAAGGTAAGCTACAGCTATTGCCAAAGTCATCTGGGAAAATATTTCCTTTGCACTTGTACATGTATCTTCAATGCTCTGTTTTCTAGAGCATATGACTGGAGTGCTTTCAAGTGAAGAAATCCTGCCTGGTTATGAGAGCCAAGGGAAGGTGCATTTTCACACATCTTTTGACTGCAGCCTGAGTGCTTTTGGTTTATTTGTCAAATAAGATCCTCCAGTAATATTGGTTCTGGACTTTGTGATGCTGCTAGACTTGGCAGCATGGCTGTGCAGAGTAAAAGGTAATTGCAGCTTTCAAAAAACAATATAGATGGTAACTTTCCAAACTGACTTATGCTGTCTTCACTCTGACTGTGGAACCTCTTCCTCCAATACACCCTACAGAGACCTTCTGTATCAGGCCCATTGATCACACCAAAAAAAGTTGAATGTTGCCCCCTCAAGAAGGAAAAGGCTGAGAATGGAGAAAACTAAAGAGGGTGGTTAATCTCGGAAGTTTTCTTGCTATTGCTGAATTGGCTTTCTCTAAGACAATGGTAAAAGAGGCTGCATTGGAAAACGGTTTGATGAAGCATATGTCTGAGTTTTTTACAATACAAGTTCAGGCTGATTTTGACAGAGAGATATTAGGAAATTTGATCCCAGCAAATACGGAGCTGCCCTAAGGTAAAAGAAAGTAAAGGCAGAAGGGAGGGTGCAGTTCCCGAGTCCTAAATCTCACTTCTGGCCATGTTTGCCATTCTTGGGTACTTTGTTCTTTTAGCCAAAACTCATCTAAAGATAAGAGATTTGAATCTAATTTTTATGAGTGCTGAACAGATAGACTGAACACACCATTATACAAATCAGACAGTTGGGAAATACCACAGTGCACTATTAAAATCTACTAAAAATTCATCAGGAATCCAGTTTTGCCCACAATTCTTTCTGGGAGTAAAGTTCCCAACCAAATGTGTAGGAATAGGAGAGCACTTGATCCCTGGGAGGGGATGGGGGAAGTAAGAGATGGAGAAGTTGCCTACAAGCACAAATTGTAGTAGTGAAATTACAATTCTGCAAGTTCCGAACAGGCATTGAGAAACTTCTGCCATCACACAAATATCCCTTATCTTAAACATCCTTGCTATTTCTGGCTTGAGTCTTTTTTTTTTCTGAAGAAACACTAGTCTCAAGAACAAGGATATTTCAGATAAAGGCTGATACTACATATTGACAAACTTGTGCAAAAATATTTGGCACCAGACTACCCACTGGCGTTACACCACATATGGCATATTTTTCTCCACCATGCAATAGTTTTGTCTTGAGGATAAATGTCAGCTAGGGACTCGGATGAGGCCATGAAACACCACCTTCACTGGAAGCGAAGAGAGGGCTTTGCTGCTCTACAGCCTGATATGAGAGGTGTGTGGGACACCACCACACACTGACAGAAGCTGAAGGGCACGAGGCTAATTTGGCTCAACCAAGACAATCAATACTTGAGCAGCCCTGACTCCACTCATAAAAGTGAAAAAAACTTCACAAAAATCTAACGCAGGGTTTTGTGAAATAGGGGCAAGACGGTTTTTGCAATAATATTAAGAAATATCAATAATTCCTTACAGTGTACTCAAGAGCCACAGCTTGCATGTGAAACATTACTGGATTTGTTAAAAATACCAGGAGAAGAAAATCGACAGCAGCTCTGAGAAGAAAGTAACCATTCACTACATATGCATATATTTAAAGAATCCATTTATCTATAGTATTTTCCCATGTAAGAAATATCACAAGAATAGAGAAGGACATATTTCCATTTACCATGTATTCTCTGCCATGCTTATCTTTCATTCCTTTTATGTATTTACCTATTAAATCTTACTCTTCAGCTTTTTACTCTTTCACTCCTGTCACACTAAAGATACGGAAGTTATATACAGGTGTATCTTTAGATCAAGAAAGAACATCTGGTTATCTTTTGAACAGATTTACTGATACGTACTCCCATACTCCCTCCCTCTGGGCAAATGTAACTGTGCAATACCTTGGGCAATGTCATTTTATGTAAAACTTCCCAATGCTCTTCAAGTCGTGTCATCTTGTAATTATATTTTTTTCCTGTTGTGAAATAAGAGATGAAAAAGAGGAGCTCATCCCAGGAGATTTAAATAGGGGCGATGAAAATAGGTCTGCATAGTCCAGTACCTGCAGAATGAATTTTCCCATCCTGCAAAAGTTAGAGACATTACAAATTTTTTCTTCCATTCTGTATCAGGAACTGAAGATTGTACAGGCTCCAAGCTTTTACAAACTGCTAAGAAGTATCTGCAGCTCCATCTCAGAATGGTTTCACAGAATCATAGAATGGTTTGGGTTAGAAGGGACCTTCAAAGGCCATCTAGTCCAACACCTACTTTGCATCCCTTGGGATGTAAGAAACCATCTCAAGTCCTTGCCCTCAGTCATACCCTGAGCATATAAAGCCTTCCCAGCATAACTCCCAATCTAACAGCAGAAAGTTTCAGTTTCACCAAAAATTTGCCATTTAAGGACAATTTTCCTTTCCACAAAAGTCACTGATAAATTTAATATTTTTCCTTACTGTGCTTAGAAATCTGGTGTTCAATTTGTAGAAGCCATAAATAAAAAATAAAGTGAAATATAAGTAATTCCAGAAAATGTCTTCTCTCACAAAGACCATGTCCCAGCTATCTCAAAAAATTTGACAGCTATCTGCATGAAATGTGGCATAGAACTCCTAAGGTTTTAAAATTTCATGTCTAACTGTGAAAAATGAGCATTTAGGTTACAGTTTTGACCGAAAAAAACAGGGTGATGAAGTGAGTTTGAAAGGCTAAAGAAAAAAAAAATCAGCAAAGAGTGATGTGTCTCTTACTCCATTACAAACTGAGTAAATGTCACAACTGGCTGCAATGCAGAAAAGTAATTTCAGACATCTGTACATGCTGGGCTGGTTGTTTCACAACAAAAAAACCTCAAGAAAAAAAATCCAGTTGCTACTCCTGATTTAATCCCAAATAATGTAGAACTCAGCCCAGGCAGGCAGGCCCTCACACCTCGTATGGAAGAAAGGTTCTGTCATAAACCTTCAAGTCTGGAGAATATTTACAGTACTCAAAGCACAGAAAATGCTGAAACTGAAATATTCATCAGCACTTTCATACATAGAATCTGAAGCAAAGAGTGATCGCCTGACTTATGGTCAGGCTGGAAAGATTGATCTAATTACTTATGGTCAAACTGGAAATCCAAACCAAAAGCCAAATACTGCTACCTGCCTTTTAGCATGTCATCACAGAAATTTAAAAGCCAACAGAAAACAATTTATACTTTGCACTATGATCTATACTTTACAAAACACCCAATATTTTATTTTTAATTTTCAAGACAGTATCGACAGTATTATCACATTCCTAGACAGTACAGGATATTGTATCACAACCCCTAATATTGTCTTTACAGCTTCTACTTTTACTGCCTGTAAATTCCAACACTTCTTATTCTGACGACATGCTATTAAAAGATTAAATTAATCATTCCATCACTTCTTGTTCAGAACACAGATGAAGAGATACAGTTGGGCAACCAATGCATTGGAAAAGTCGATTTTTTAAATATTCCCTTACTATATTAGATTCCGAAGGAGAAAAAAAAAAAAAAAATAAATAAAAAGTTGGCAAGATCATTAAGAGTAGTTTAAATTCCATCTCCTCTCTTCCCAGAGAAACAGAATGTAATTTCCATATCCCAATCAAGCTTAAGAGCATCCAGCTGAAGGTCACATTCAGATCTACCTCTTCCAGCTGACAAAATGCTCTGCTGCCACTTAAACAGCCCCTTTTGCTTCCCGTGGCTTTAGCGTGATGCTATTTCCATCAAATGTAAATAAGTAAGCAGAAGTCACAAGTTGGTATACAGAACTTACAAGCTAATTGAAAGTTTCTGGAGTACTTCACTTCAGAAAAGTGTGCAATCACTTGTGAACTGAAGTGCTTGTTATCATATACAAAGCTCTAGTAATTAGAATCAGGAAGAGAGGTACAAGGTGATTAAAGATTATTGGGAAAAATCTAGTTAACAGGAAGCGTAGCACATAGACCAATCCATACTTAAAGCTACCTTGAGATACCTGCAATTAATTAAAATACAAAATGTTAAAAAGCACATTACCATATCATTAAAATCTTCAGAAGCGACTAATGATCAGAAGCCATTACAGCACCGACATTAATGCAAGATAACCCCCAGGTATTACCAGCTTAATAAAAGAGATGAAAAATAGCCTCAACATCCCTTCCTCTCCCTCTCTGCCCTACTTCCCTACCCTTCAAACCAGCTCCTGGATAATACATTTATTTCTTTGGCTAGCCAGCGCCTGGTGAAGAGTCCGGACAGTGGCAAAAGCTGTCTGCAGATCATAGAATCATAGAATGTATTGAGTTGGAAGGGACCTCCAAAAGTCATCTAGTCCAACTCCCCTACAATAAACAGGGACATCTCTAACTACATCAGGTTACTCAGAGCCCCAGCAAGCCTGACCTTGAATGCCTCCAAGGATGGGGCCTCCACCACCTCTCTGGGCAACCTGTTCCCATGATCAACCATTCTCATATTAAAGAACTTTTTCCTAATGTCTAACCTAAATCTACCCTTTTCTACCTTAAAACCATTACCCCTCATCCTGTCACTACAAACCCTTGTGAACAGATCTTCCCCTGCCTTCTTATAGACCCCTTTCAGGTATTGGAAGGTTACTGTAAGGTGCCTCTGGAGCCTTCTCCAGCTGAACAACCCCAACTCTCTCAGCCTGTCAATGATTCTATGATTCTATCAGCATTCATTTGGGTGCCTGTTTGCCTCTCGGTGTACATGCCCAAAGCAGTGGCTACAAGGAAAGCAAGAGTCACCTTGCTTGTGTGGGACAAGAGTGTGCCAGTGCAGGCAGATGCTCATGGGGCAGTGCAGCCTTGGAGGAGCTGTTCTGCGTGGAGCGATGCCTGAGCTTGATACCCTGGCTGTCTGCGGCTCTGAGCTGGTCAACCCTCCACTGCCACATGCCACCTCCCAGGGCCACCACATGGGTTTTATTTATTTACTTTATTTAATTATTTATTTTTAAAGATGGGAGTTTCACTGAAGTCCCCTGAACCTCTGGTTGGAGCTGTTTTCTGTAATCAAAACTTGCTTAAAAATCCATTCTCACTTGGAATGAGAAAGTACAAGGGGCATGCACATGTTTTGTCTTTTAGACAGCTACAACATTTGTTTTCCAAAGATGAGATTTTACTCACTTTTCTCTTCTTTGATAACATGAGCAGGTCAGGGGTTTCAAATGGAGTACGAAAGTGCGAGTACAGAAAGGTCTTGCCTGTAGTATACATAATTTCCTCTCCTGACAGTCCTTTCCTAGGAAAAGACTGATTTATTTTCAGAATCCTCTTTGTTAACACGTGCTGAAGCAATCTCATACTGACACATTTTCTTTCAATTTTCATCTTTCTTGTTCCTCATAAAATATGTAGCAAAGTTTTCACAAGGAAGTTTCACAAGCTGCTTGCAATAGAGATAGCTAATTGTTTTGAAAGATTTTTTTTAAAAATGAGACATTTTTATTCCTCTGTGAAAAACTTTTTTTTTAAATGAAATTTTATAGGCTATTAATGTAATGTAGATTCATGGGACTCAGGGAATTAGTTAACTTAAAAAAGCAGCTACTGTGCATGCTCTATAATTGCTCTTCATCAAAATTGTCAAAGATTTTTAATATGCAGAGTTACCACACAGATTAAAAGCTCTCTTAGTATGTCTCTGTACAAGAGATCATAATTCCACAGTGTCACTATCTGCTATTAATATTTCAATTAGAGAATATCACACGCTCCTCTGAAGAAATGCAACTCCTCACAAAACGAGTCTCATTATTGATAATGCTCCAGGAGTGTGACACAAATGTCCTATTTTTGTTTCTACAAAAATTCTATTTTATTACCTCCTATAAATAGCTTCCTAAATGTTTAAGGGAAAGGCTCACTCCACAGAGTGAGTTCAATGTGTGTCTTTCTTGACCGACACCTTCCAATCATCCTGCTTCTAAGAAGGGAAGCAAAGGCTTCAGGGATCACACTGGCCCTTCTGCACAGCCCGGCTATGACCTCATTCCCCAACTATCTGATGTCACCAGCAGTTAAAACAGGCCAGAACATCACAGTGCACCCTGTCAGTCCTTCTAAGGATGTCAGACACAAACACCAGCATTTTTCAGGCGCCAGCGCTAGCCCAAACAGGCCTAGTGACTGCTTTCTGCTTCACCTGACCAGAGGATCTAGCTCAAATTGCATGGCCCTGCAATAGCCCATTCGATGTGAAATATTCTTTCAAGGCAAAATTCCTTTTTCCTCTGAAAAAAAAGGACACTTTGTTTACTGTGATAGGTCTTATAGCCCCATTTTTATCACGCCAAGTAGATAATCAACTTCTAGTGCAACTGATGTACCTGGAGCCACCTCTCAAAGGACACATCTTGCCAAGCTGATGGACACCAGTTACCTATTTACAGCACTCATACTACACCTACACATTTAACTTCTGTTTGATGCTAAATAATTAAAATCATTTGAGTGAAGAATGAAGCCTTTTCTTTTCTTTTTTTTTTTTTTTTTGAGAAGCATAAAGGAATTTAGCAATTTAAACATATCAAGGGAGGAAAAAAAAGCTTGAGGAATAAAAGCCTAAGAGCTTGCACTGGCTTGTTCAGCAGCTCTCTGTAGTTTCCAATATTTCTCTCTCTAGGGCTTTTTCCACAAACACGTGTTTCAAACACGCCTTATGCTGTGCGCTGACTTCCTGGTGATTGGAAAGATGTGACCCTAAAATGCAGTTGCTCTTCCAGACTCCAGCCTTACATCTCCATCAGCCCCTTGTAACATGAGGTCTGAACAACCAGACCACTCACACGTGGTCCTCCAGCTTTGCCACCAGTCAGGATCTCTTTCAGAAAAAGCTATGGTGATACAGAAGGTAAAAGTTGCGCAGCTCCTTGCAAGGAGAACAAAGCAGGCCTCTCCCGTCTCTGCAAGCTGTTCCAGCAGCTACCAGAGCCCTTACATCAGCATCTATTTTATTTTACTGCATTGGAAGCTTTGCAACCTTCCATACAGAAAATCCAGCAGTGCTGAGGACCTTCATTTTGGCCACTTCCCTCCCAAGGTATGCAACAGCATCTGGCTAATGTGTCTGTGCTCTGGTGCAGCTTGTGACCAGCGTTGCTGTACCAGTAAAAGCTCTCACTCTACTCCAGACATGGTTACAGGTACTCCTCATTTCAGAGAGAAACAGAAAGACATCATTTTACTGAATAAGCTGTTCTGCTAGTGTTGTCCTCCTAATGTATGTGGCACCTTTATAAGGAGTGCTTTGCCCAGCATGGCAGCACATCAGCAAAGCCAGCCCCATGCAGGTTTAATCTGGGGAAAACAAGTGGATTATTTTATCTTAGAATCATAGAATGCATTGGGTTAGAAAGGACCTCTAAAATTCATCTTGTCCAACCTCCCTACAATAAACAGGGACATCTCTAACTACATCAGGTTGCTCAGGACCCCAGCAAGCCTGACCTTGAATGTCTCCAGGGATGGGGACTCCACCACATCTCTGGGCAACCTGTTCCAGTGATCAACCATCCTCATATTAAAGATCTTTTGCCTAATGTCTAACCTAAATCTACCCTTTTCTAGCTTAAAACCATTACCCCTCGTCCTGTCACTACAAAAAAGTTTTCAGGAAAAAACAGCAGTAGTTAACAGCTAAACCCGAGGCAGAGAGGAGCGACGTCAACATGAAGAAGGACACCCAGAACAACTCACCATGATCACACCACCTACTCTCATGTGATGGCAGTGACATCTCCCCAGGGAGTGTGGGCATTTTGCCAGCCTCTCATTTCCCCAGTCCTTTTGCTGTCGCACACGCCGGGGATAGGCAGGTAGGAGAAATCTCTGCATCTCCCTCTCTATACTGCCAGCAGCCAAGCAAGAGGAGCACGCTGCAAACCCATTTTGACATAGACCCTGATGCATTTGTAAGCAACAGATCATGCCCGCAGAGATGCTGTGGGCAGAAGCGCCACACTGGCCAGGGGCTGCCCACTGAGCCATCACAGCATGGCTCGCACAGCTCCCAGCCTTCGTCCCCATTGCCACAGCCCTCAGCAAAACCACATGCCGGCTGTCAGCTGGACCATGCTTGTGAAGATGGCTTTGTCCTTTACAGCAGAGGATAGGAGCTTGGAAAAATCTGAATTGGATAAACTGGACCTCCTTGCTGAATTACAATCATTTTCTGTATGTGTATATGGGTATGTATATGCTTTTCTTTTGGGGAAGAAAAAAAAGATTTTGAAAATTGCATTAGAAGACTGGGAAGAAAGTCATGGTTTTCAACGGTGCCTCACCAGAATATTTTATGATTGGTTTTAATGAGTAAATGCTGAGAAAAAATACTTGTTTTAGTAACTTTAAATCAGAGGCAGCAGAGATGGATAGAAGACATGCTACACTTAATAACAAAAATCCCAATAAAGGTCATGAAATTAGTGCATAAACAAGTAAGACCATATGCCACCGTAGTATAACCCTAACAGCCATGCTCAAGCTGAAATCCAGGCTACAACATTGCCCACCTGTTTTGTTGTTTTACACTCTCACCCCTGTATCTTCAAATATCCCTTTCTTCCCTGAAGTGCTGGATTATTGCACATAGTGACTTTAAAAGATCAATGGCAGAAATGAACCTATGAGAAACTACAGGAGGAATAAAGTCACATGCTTACAATCAAGTGCAAAGAACTCTGTTAGCACCTACCAGGTACTACCAATGGCAGTGTCCGCAGCTCTGAAACTTGTTTCTGACTTGAGTTAGTTGCTCTTTAAATATCTGTACCACATAATTAGAAAGTACAGCATCATCGAGAGAACATGGATTTTGCATTTCTTGACCTTTTTGCTACTAATTTTCTGCAGACTATTTAATGTTGAAATTGTTCACCATGCAATGCAGTGACTCCAGTTCTGAATGCACAAGTAAAACTGGCATATAGCTGGTGGCATTAATTAGCACAAAAGCAATGCAATAGGCAGATTAGATGTTATCTGTATTCACACTAGATGGCTTTAATCATTAACAAGATGTTATTTTGGAAAAATACGTCCGAGAAGCCCTTGCATACCTATTGTAAGAAGCATTTCAAAGCACAAAGTTTTCATTTCCAGTTATCCAAGCTATATCAAATTGCCCAGAAGGCAGCACTTACTGCTCCGCAGGCACTCTGTTCACTGGGATACATTCAGTAAAAAAGTTACAAGCTCCTCTCTTCACTGTGTCAGTCCTAGTTTGCAGAAAGTGTAGTGCCAGTGATGTTTTATTTAGAAAGTCGCTTTTTATTCTGTGTAATACCTACACTGTTGCATCCTTTATAAGCCATTTGCACTAGTATCACTAAACCTTTTTTAAAGAATGACGTCTGACGCCAACTCATCTGTAATTTCCTTGGCCAGGACAGATTGATGTGTTTGTTAAAATATTGTTATACGGAACTACCTTCTTCTGTTTTTTAAAATAACCTGTGTAGGGCAGAGAGCATCTTCTGGGTTGGCTTTGTAAAGCACTTGGCATATAGGCCCAAATATCCATTGTTTCGGTACAAAAAGCTAACAGGGAGCATCACTCACCTCCCGCTGCAGCACACCGTGCCCGGGCAGCCAGAGGTGGCAATCAAACCCTCAACCACAGCGTTGCAGATTAAAAACTTAATCCCAAATTCACTGAACACTCATAAGGCTCATTAACTTCAATCCCTGGTTTGTGTGCATGAGAAACGCCAGTACGAGATGCGAGGTCAGGAGGTGACGGAGCTTTTCTTTCATCTGGCGTGATTTCGTTTTCTCATGGCAGTGAAGCTAACGCCACCAGGGATAAATCAGGGCAGAGCTTACAGGAGATGAGTATTTCCTCATGGAGTTGGAGGGTTTTTGGTTATATCACCATGTTACCAATGTTTCAACAACAAAAAAAAAAGGTTTTATCTCAAGGACCTCTTTTAAAAACAAGTTTGGTGCATTTTTTAGGTCCAACTTTCCTTTGGCTTTTTTTTTTCTCCAGGCTAATTTAAAATATTGAGCAATGTTAGCAATCATGGTTAGACATTCCCTCAGACAGTGAAATGTCCATGTCTCAGAAAGCACACCCTGCCAGAAAAGTCACACTACAAAAAGCAGAAGCATATCAGAGCCAAGGACTCTTACTCGGCCTTACACAACTCAGAGGGTGTTTTGGTAGGATGGGGAATGTATTTTTCTTGTCCAATGAATTTTCTGTAAAGCATCAAACCTCTTCTAGCAGAACACAAATATGGTGAAAGGAAAGCAAATGTCATAATTTTATTACAAAACTATGGCACTTTCTTTTTTCTTAAAAGCAATGACATGAAGCAAAATATCACTGCTTTTTTGGTTATTTGCTTTAGGAATAGTAGCTGTCAAATATTTTCTTTCCTTGCTGGTGATAATCCCATTTAAACCTTGCTATATGCCACCTCCATCTGTAGCTTTAATGCAGCAATTCATACACTATGATAAAGCTATGAATCCACAATCACTACCTCTGGAATGACATCTGTAATTTAGAAACTGCAAGAATAGGAAACTTGAAACTGGAAGGCAACAGTTTCTGAAAACAACAAAAGGGGGCTCTGTGTGTGTTTATATAATTACCTACTCCATAACTGTCCAAATTTTGAATCTTGCGCTGTCTGCAAGGCAAGACAAAACTACATATTCTTAGTGACACAGATACCAAAATATTTCATAAGACTCTATTTGTTCAATGCTTTACCATATCTGAGTTGAATCATGAATTACACGCCAGTGCTCATATAACTTCAACATGACTTCAGCACCGAGCCAAGTAGCCCCAGGTAGAGCATTTATGGTGGAACAGTATCTGTACTCCACTACAAAAATATCTCTAAAAATAGCATCACAGGGTCAATGGCTACTTCCATCTGCCTTCTGGCCTTGCAAAACTTTATGAGGCTGCTTCAGTGCCCACTTCTAGGCCAAATAAGATTTCTGGTTGTGCAATTTATCCCATGCAGACAGTCTCATGGTAGAGTCCACACAAGGTCCTGCATGACTAAAGATCTCCACCCACCTAACTTCCCCCACAGTAAAGCTCTATGTTCCTCAGCTGCATTTCTACAACCTCCAGTGCCTTCAGCTGAAGCATGACTGAGTGGAATTTGGTTTAACAACTCTTTTTATGATGTGAAGAAACAATTACACTTTATAGCTCATTTTCTTGAGTTGCAGCATCTCTAATGCTAATAGTTTTCTCTATCACCTAAACAAGCAGATCCTACTCCAAACAGACCCAAGAAAGCAGAGACACTGTGCAGAAGTTCCTAACTGCACAGCCAGCTAATACTCAATGTGAAGTATCACATTTATTGGCAGAGTGCTGACCTGAAAGCAAAGACCACCTATCCTTTGCAAGATACCATCTGCCCATCTCCAGACCCAGATGCCCTACTGGCACAAACACAATCCATCACCCAGCTGTGAAATCCAGCAATGCTTCAGCTGCATGAGCACCAAGCAAACATCCAACCTTCCACCTGTAACACTGAACCCCCCATTTGCGTTCTTTCCTGTGTTCTACATTAAGAAGGAGCAAAGGTTCCTGTTTACCACGGAAGGAAGGACCAAGCAATAGAAATGCTCATTCACATCTGCTGAAACTGCTGATTTTATGCTTGCTAAGACTAAATCATCTAAACTGAAACATTCTTGCCAGCAGAATAATAACTAAATAATAGAAGGTTATTCTTTCACTTGCACGCTCACTGAAATACTGTGGGTTTGGTTCCATATTGTTACAATGCAGGTAACGGGGCAGAAAACGGGGTGCTTACACTTAAGCCTTTTACTCTGAGAATTTTACCTAAAAATATGTAACTATTTACATTTCACATTCTCCCATATTTTGGTAAAACACATTTACAATTACCTCCATTAACAACAGAGTATTTAAGACTTCCAGATTATGAGTTGTGGGAGAAAATCAGAGAATGATAGGGGTTGGAAGGGACCTTTGGAGTTCATCTAGTCCAACATCCCCGCCAGAGCCGGTTCACCTAGAGCAGGTTGCACAGGATGGCATCCACGCAGATTTTGAATGTCTCCAGAGAAGAAGAATGCACCACCTCTCTGGGCTGCCTGTTCCAGTGCTTTCCCACCCTCAAAGTAAAGAAGTTCCTCCTCATGTTTAGATGGAACTTCCTATGCTCAAGTTTGTGCCCATTATCTCTCGTCTTGTCACTGGGCACCACTGAAAAGAATCTGGCTCCGTCTTCCTGACGCCCAGACTTTAAGTACTTATAAGCATTGAAAAGATTCCCCCTCAGTCTTCTCTAAGCTAAAAAGCATCAAGTCCCTCAGCTTTACTTCATAAAGGAGATGTTCTAGTCCCCTAATCATCTTTGTAGCCCTTTGCTACACCCTCTCCAGCAGTTCCCTGTCCTTCTTGAACTGGGGAGCCCAGAACTCGACACAATACTCCAGATGAGGCCCCACCAGGGCAGAGGGGGAGAAGAACCACCCTCAACCTGCTGGCCACACTTCTCTTGATGCACCCATGTGGCCACAAGGGCACAGTGCTGGCTCACAGTCATCCTATTGTCCACCAGGACTCCCAGGTCTTTTTCCAAATATTTATCTTATTTCGGAAGCCGACTTACACTTGGGACATAAAGTGTCTGAATAGCTCACTTTAGACAGAATGATCCTATAGATACTAACCCTTGAAGTGGAGGACAAAATGGATACATGGAAAACAAAAACCTGTGCTTTGTATTTAAAAAAGCATCGCATACACAGCCCACCTCAAGAGATACACATATGATGTGTATCTAGTGGTTCAGAAGGCAGAGCACACAAAATGGATTGCTTTTAATCCCTAGATCTATATTTGGACACCTACCTCAAGTAGTTGGTGCAGAGGGTCTGAAGACTCCTTTTTAGGCCACATTTCATATCATTTTAATCTAAGCCTAAAAATAAATATAAAATGAATTAATCATTTTGTAATCTTGGTGTCTGCAAACTTATCACCCAGCAGTGTTACCATCTGCCTCCAGTGTTACCATCCTCTTCCTAGGGTGGTCAACCAGCCCTAGGAAGGAGCAGGGGAAAAGCTCTGGCCCATCCCCTTCCTTCAGGCATGGGCTGACCAGAAAGCAACCCCAGCAACACGAAAACACAGGGAAAACACTCTGGAGGAATCTGTTTTCCCTCTGCTGAGCACAGCAACCTTCCTAAACAGTCTAGAGAAAGGGAAGAAGTGCAGCCAACAGACCAGCATTGCAGACAGAGCTGAACCTCTCACTGCAGGAAGAGTTTAC
Source organism: Brachypteracias leptosomus (assembly GCA_013401335.1). Lineage (NCBI taxonomy): Eukaryota > Metazoa > Chordata > Aves > Coraciiformes > Brachypteraciidae > Brachypteracias > Brachypteracias leptosomus. Next base: position 205,373 of record VYZX01029397.1, on the reverse strand, counting down.
CAGCCCCTGCATACAACAACCTACTTTAGACATGCATGGATCCTTCCTCTGGGTAAAAAAAAAAGAGCTTTATCTTCCATCAGCTCTAATATGCATTGCCAAAAAAGGCACAAAAAGCATATGCAATGCTCTTAACAAATGACAAATAGTTTCTTACGTTATCTGTGAATTTACTTCTTCAAAAAGAACTGTAAAATCTTGGTGAACATCAGCCGATATAATGAAGGGGAGGTGGGGCAGAGCGGGTAGGGCATGAACAAGGTGGTTAGTCTGTTTGCAAGAATACAAAAGAACTAGTTCCTATGAGCTCTTTAAGCTCACCTGGGGATTTCATCAACCCTTCAGATACAACATGCACAAGGTTCCTCTTTTCTCACCTCATTTCTCTGACCAGGCATGCAGAAATCTATTTTTGCTATGCCGGTTGCACATTCACAACACTGTGGAGTAAACTAAGTATCTTCCCCAACCCGCTGCTCGTGCAAACCAGTCAGCAACCCAGATACAACACAGGTGAACTACTGCCTACTTTCACTACATCTTGAAAGCATGCAGGTAATGTTCTCCTGTCTTACACTTGGAATACAAGAGCCACACCACAAAGACCAGCAGTGATGTACATACTACCTGCACAGGAAATAAAACAGGGCTCTAAAATCAGGGACAAGAAAAGATACATACCACACACAGAAGGCTCCACTCATCCACAAGACTGCCTCTTTCTCACCACTGCACTCACTCCTGTGGGAACTGCCAGATTTATGATCAGTGGCAAGTTCCTGGATTGCGTGTGAATGTGGACCTGTGGTAGATCAGGGAGGCTGTGTCAAAATCATTCAGAAACAACCATTTCAGCCCAGGCTCCCACATGCTAGAGGACAAATTACAATAAGAACTTGTTGTTTCTTCTTTCCTATGTCTGAAAACTCCTCCTTGGCCATTTGGGAGTGGAGGGTTTAGGAGCAAACAGAACTTTCCATAGACAGTATGGAAACACCAAGAAATGTGTAAAACACTCGTTTTACACAGTTCTGAAGTGTCCAGTTATGGGGAGGTTTGTCATTTAGTATTTTTAAATGTTGTCATAATTTCAGGCAGGAATTGCAGGCTCCTGTTATGATTTCTGTATTTTTCCTAGATGGACACACTTCCTATTTGTTCTCATAAATGAAGCAATTGAGTTTTGCACATTTAATTGTTATTATATTCCTCCTGTTCATATAAGTTCAGCTGTGTGCTCATGAAATTTAAATTTGGTGCCAAACCACAGAGTGCATCCCAGAGCACAAAACTCACAGCAAACTGGACAACCAGCCATAAAACAGAACTGTGCATTGTTTGCAAAAGCACTTGATTCTTCTCCATCCCCCCCAAAAAAAACCCCTCAAACCAATCCATGTTCAAGAAGAGGAAGGTTTCCCTTGGAGCATAGCATTCATGATACGGGATGGGATAGGATGTTTCTGGCATGAGCTTTCCTGATGCTGACTTGGCACCTTCATTGTAATGACTCTAAATTCCTATTGCTGTAAACCTCACTGATGACTCGTAAGAAAAAAAAAACATTAAAAAATTAAAAGAAAAAAAAGGGAGTATTAAACTCTTTCAATCACGGTGTCTATAAAGACAGAGTCATACATGGAGATGCAAAATGTCTCAAATTTAAAAGCAAAGCAGCATTCATCTGAGAAATGGAAGATTAATTTCTCATTCCTGACTGCAAGTCTTTGGGGACAATGACACATTCATAAAATTGTATGTAATAAAAGAAATTGCTTTTTAAAAAATAACTTATTCTGCATGGCTTGGAGAATCACTGTTGAACATGACATCATGCACATGCAGCTATGGATAGTCATACTTTTAGTGTACTAAGTAAACCAAAGGGATTAATTCTCTACAGATATATCTAAATTATCCTACCACAAACATTTACAGATGCATTTTAATTAGTCTCCTACCTAAGAGTGTTAAAACAACATTTATTTCAAATGCATGTATCCCCTTCTGACTCTGCTATTCTTAAATACAGAACATCCCTACTGCTTCTAACAGCTGAATGTTTCATTTATTTATGCAGTATTTATGCCAGTATTTAGGGTATTTATACCAGTAAAACCACTGAAGACATTATTCCCAAAATATCAATCAAATAGGAACTGTAGCTTTACCTGTTATATAAAGCCTTTATTTGAATGCCACAGAACACTCTTTACTATGTCAGTATTAAACATGTAACTATTTGAATAATCACAAAATTTCCCAGGCACAGCTTCAGCCTAGAGCACAAGTATCATGTGAAGATATTTACCTTAAAACGCCAGAGCAGGGCACATCCTGTTGCTACCCCGGCATGCAGTAAGGACTACTATTGCTTATTATGCCTCTGACTCCTAGCATATTTTCCTAGCTGCGTTGAGCCCGATTTCCCTGCACCTTCCCCCTTACGTGGGCAATTTTGGTCCAACCAAGCCATGTGTTCACGCGCACATCCCTCTGTGGGGAGGAATCGCTGGTTCTGCCTTTCCGCAGCACGGCACTGGTGCTGCAGCCCCAGTGCACTGCAATAAGGACTAACTTTAAACTCATTTTAAACCGAATTTACCTGTTTTCAAAGAACAGTGTCTCTGTAAGAGAAGAAAAACATGTCAGGGAACAGGGCTTCTCCTCCCCACTGCTCCCACCCAAAGCTCTGCCCAGGCAGGGCCAGGGAGAGGAGACAGGACAGAGGAGTGGGATTTTGCAAATTCACTGGAAATAACTACTAATTGTAATGCATGGAAACCAGCACATGTGTGCAGCAGGTAATTGTCTTTCCAACATCTCTGGAAAAAGATACATCTGATCACCACTTCAGGAGCATTGCAGATAGTAGCATCGCTTCTGTGAACACTAACCTTTTCTTCTGGCAGCTGGAGAAATCAATAACACTCTGTGTGGAAATGTCAATATAAACACTCAAAAATTGCAGAATTAACTTTTGGGAGTCTGAGGGACTCACATTTGAAAACACTTTCTGCAACAGCCCTTGCATTTTTAAGGAGATATAAAACAAAAGTTATCACTAAAAAAGTTTTTAAAACACGAGGTAAGCTGAAAAACAGTGTTTGGTTTTGTTTGGGTTTTTTTTAATAGTAAACTTAATTCCCTCGTGACATTTTAACTGAACTGCAGGGGCACTGAAAATGACTGTAGAAGCAGTAAAAAATCTATTTAATTGATTTTTATTGTTCAACCTAAAGGAATTGCTTTTGTATGTAAAAATGACAGCATTATACAGCAATTATAGGAATGTTTTGAAATTCCAGTTTAAATAATACCAAGTTATTAGACATGCTTTACTATTGTGCTTTCAAGACGGATATAAAATTACACTGAATCTTTAAAGTTTTCTCTACGGCACCAAATAATATTAAAAAAGCAAAACCAGTTTCTGTAATTTCCCTACATCCCCTAAAAATAACACACATCTTGAACTTAGCAGAAGACTCGTAATTTGGAAGAAATATGGTGAGACAGACCATATAGCCTTAGCCTGGAAAAAAAAAAATCAAAAACAAAATACCCACAAACAAAAAAAAAGCCACAAAATGTAACAGACCAGAAGCCAAAGCAAAAGTCTTCTCAGCATAGCCTGAAAGACAATTTAGACTAGATAGCACTGCACCACCAGAACCAGGACCACCAGACCTTCAAAAAGACATCATCCTCTGAGAAGGACATTCAGAAATGGAGACCACTGAAAGGAGTATGGTGGGCAGAGACTAAAATGCAATTTTTCCAGCACAAGGTTTCCTTTACTCAGATGTCATGGAATATGTGCTATACACTACTTCTATGTATAATCTACATGCTTCCCCTTCTTCAGAAATGATGACCTCAGGCAGCCCCTTCTTTTTAAGCTAATGCACAGAAATGGTCAAAACCATGAACTACATGTCACTTTCAAATTTTCAGAAATCCTGTATAATATTACAAATAACCAATTAGTGTTTCTTTTGCTTTTAATATTCCTGCCTATGTATAAATGCTCCTGTCAAGCTAATTGGACCACTATGACATTAATTAAAGAAAACCCTCCACATTAATCTAATACACTGCTACAAAAGAAACTTTAAATAATAGGCTCTTCCCACAAATAATCCAGAACTTTATGCCCTTCGTTTAAGCCAAGGCATCTCAGACATGGTTTGCTGGAAAGAAAATCACCTTTTCAACTCCAGTTTGGTTTGGGGTTTTCCTTTTGTCTTCACAGTAATCCCCGATGGCAGAGAGAGGCGAAATGCGTGTAAAGGTTGGTCAGTCACACAAAACTCCTGTTAGTCACATTATTAACTGTAAGAACCCCTGCCTAGCCCACTGAATTTTAATTCTAAATTGGAAATACTTAGCTGGTGGCAAAAGGCAATCCTTCTTTCGACATAAAGTATGTACTCTGAGACCCTGTTTAAAAATTCACTTTTCCAGCATGAAAGCACTCAAAAGCTGAAGTTCCTCTATTGCCCCTCCAAAAAGATGTCTCAGCTGTACTGAAAAGGAAAGATTAGGCTGTGGATTCAAATTAGCTGTCAAGAAACACAAACATAAATCTGACTTAACAGTATAATTTGGAAATGTGTTCAGGGCCCACCCTTGGCAACAACACCAGGGTTTAACTCACGCTGTAGCAATATTTAAAACAGCTCTGCAACTTTGGTTCTCCACCCAACTAAACAAGAGAAAATCATGTTGTCAAATGAAAAACACCACACGTATTTAAGCAAGAGAAACCATCTAAACTTCTGACATTTTCATCTTCATATTTTTTTTAATCCAAAAGATTTGTACAGCATTTTTTCTTAAATAACTTACAGGATCAAAAGGAAAATAAATGCATAGCTTCAAAACCTTAGAATATAACCTCCCCTTGTTGCAGAAGAGTTCAACATCTTAAAGTGCTGCAGATATGAACACACATCAGATAAATAATCTAGTAACTAACTTATTTTTCTGGTTTATTTAACAATATTCCAGGCTTAAAACATTAAATAAAAATCTCACAGACAATGGGTAGGACTAACAATGGCTTTGTGAGTTTTTTAATTCTCCTTTTTTTAAAAGAATGCCGAGACATATCAATTGAACCAACTACAGTTTTATTTTGGATACCAAAAAATAAAAAGAAGCTGGAAGAAAGAGAGTAGTGCACTGCACTGATCTCAGTAAAACTGCTTGTAAGCATCGCTGCATACATTTAGCCCTAGGAGGATGAAGATGGAAACATGAGATGGATGCTGCCAAGAGGGGTAGGCTGAACATGGGACCAGGGCAGCGGTGCTCTGGGGTCTGCCTGAGTTGTGAGGACATGGCTTCGAGTCATGCTTGTGTGAGGGAGGATCCACACACCTTGCACCAGCATCTGTGCAGCTCCTCGAGGGCCAGCGGTGGTGGTAGCAGGTGGAGGTGGTGCAAGCAGATGCAACTGACACCAGCTGGGACTCAATGACGTAAAACCCAAAAGGTCTTCCTGGCAGGCTGTAGGGGCGTCACAGGAGCTCAGGCAACATCAAAAAGGGTCCTGCTGTATCTTGCTCCCCATCACAATTTGATTTTGCTACTCTTACAGACAGCCTACATACCTGCGGGAGTTTATGCCAAGCCTGTGTTTTGCACCTTGGGCAATCACACACACATCTCCGGTGGACATGGAGAGTAGCAACACTCAACAGGATGCACTGTGCGTGTACTTTGCACAAGTGCAAAATTATTTTCAGGGGGCTGGAGAATGAAACCCCAGGCTTACTGATGGACAAACACAGGCCACACAACTTGTTAAATGCCTTTTTCCCAGGCTTAAACGTGTCAGGTAGTTCACTACTATTTACTTCACTGCCTCCTTTACTCTAACCTCTGTCCTTCCTCCCCACCCACCCTTTCCTGCCACCTACGAAGCACACAAGGCCTCAAACTTCCAAAAACTATTAAACCAAAACATAAAACAGGCAGTTTGGCAATAGATTCAATTCCATAGCAATCTCGGTTTTTTATGCTCCTCATGTCTGGGCTCTTTCTACAACCAAATGTCCATGGGTGCCACCGTGATGAAAAAACCCAGCTTTCTTCCTCCAGAACAGTAACATCCAGTCTTCAACAGACCTCTCTCCAGAAAGATTGTGCCCAACATAGTCATAAGCTAAAGCCGAGGCAGGGGTCAAGACACCAGTAACAAAAATAAAACCCCAAGCAAAGCTTGACTATAACCAGACAGTGCCAAGAGTCCTCCTCTGCACCTCAGGGAAAAACGCTGGCTGCCATCCCACTCTGTGCCAAGTGTGAACTCCAATCTTGTTTATGACCTGCAGTATTTCATAAGAGATGGGGGGGGTTGGGTTTCTTTCTTTTTTCTTGTTTGCCAAGTTCTCAAAAGGGCTTAAAACATTTAGGCATAGAGACACGAAGGGAGCAATTACAATACACAACAACTAATCAGAAACAGTACTCAAACATTAGACTGGATGGGACTACAGTCCACTCTACAAACTGAATCAAAAAGAGACAGGAGGGAAAAAAAAAAAAAAGTTTTTAAGTCCTAATATAAGAAACAATCTTTAAGACTCACTAAATACATGTGGGAAAATGGAGGGGCCCTTTTCTTTTAAATATATTTACATGATATTAAAGCTCTTTATTTTGCTTTTCTTGCCAACAAAATCTTCTAGCTACACTGGGCAAAGTCCTCATTTAAATTAAGAGGTTAAGGATCTTATAACATGGGCAGGATCTGCTAGACCTGTGGTCCGTACACGTCTCCTCACCCTCTCCTTCCCTCCGCTGCCAAGGGGTCTGACGCCTCACCTGCTTCACACCGCCCGACATCAGCCACAGCGTCGGCACGAAGCGAAGGCAACACAACATCGCCTCAACCCCACACACTTTATTACCACTTTGTAAAAGCTCAACAGACTACAACCAGGGCTTGCCTAGACACACAGACAAAAAAAAACAAACAAAAGAAGTTTTGCCATTTAGCTGCTGCAGTTAAGCGGCAAAACCAGACTAATGTGGATACAGAAATACCAGTTTAGAAGTGTTTATACCATTTACACCACACTGGAAAGGAAAATAACTTATCCCAGTATAAGTGCATCCACACTACAGCCTATGCCAGCACAGTATCAGTTAAAATAATACATCAGTCCCCTAATTGACAGAATTATACCAGCTGAACCTTTCTAGCATAGACCAGGCCTAAGACGTGAGGTAGTGAAAAAGAAAATCAGGCTCAAGATCTTTTTTCATTCCATAGCATTGACACACTCTCAAAGTATTCACTGCTCTGATTTATGGATTTTAAAAATGTTTTAAAATCCAGAATTTAAAGCTAACATCCTGAGTCACATAGGATTTACAAAAGGAGGCATAAGTCTTAAAACCTCCCTTGCTCAGGTTCCTAAGTCAGGAAAATATTTTTATGATAGAAAGCACATAAACATGTGTTTGTCTCTCACTGAAGCAAGTGGAACGGAAGCACATGGGCAAGTGCTTTCTGAAATCTGGGCCACAGTCAGAAATCACGGTCTTTGTCGAATTTATTTCCTCATTCATTTCAGTGCTGCTTAATCACAAGTCATTCATGTTTTAAGACAGTGGGAAAAACATAGACAATGGAAGCTAAATCAAGTTTGTTACAACTGTTCAATATTTACAGCATTCATAGCATACAACAGAAGTATTTTTGGTAACTTAAGACAAATACCTTTTTTTCTTTGTTATTAAATGTATCACAGCAGTCCTGTTAAACAAACCCACTGTCTCGGATATTAAAGAAATTGTTGTTTACATTTACCGAGTCATTTAAATTAAAAATCTGTTCCTGTTCCAAACCCCACTCTCCTTCGTCTTCATCCTCTGGTTCTGCCTCGGACCCATTCCGACTGTTTTCATACAAAAAGATCTGCTCATCCACGTGGGCTGGGGCTAATCGGTTTCTCTTTGCACTGATAACATTAGCAGAAGACCCAAAAAGGCGCTCGGGGAAGACCCTTGTGGCCAGAATACACCAGTACTTTTGAAGAACCTTTGGTAAAACTGGAAACAGAGCTAGTCTGTCAGACCACCACTTTAAAGGGTCTTCATTCAAACCGAGGACCTTTTGAGACTTAAAGTTGCTCAACTCCTCAACAATCTGAGCGTGCCATTCCTCCTGGTCCTCCACGCCTCCTGTCTGGCAAAAGATCTCTGCAAGCATGTTGTTGATGACACTGGTAGGAGGAGGAGTAGAGGAGATGATGATTTTTTTCACAGGGGGCTCTTCTGAAACAGTGAAGAATTTCTCTTCGGTCCTAAAAGTATTCTCTTTTACTTTCTCCAGAAGGCTTTTTGCTTCTTCCACCACTCTGTTTTCAACCTGCTGCCGCTCAAAGGCTGAAAGAAAAGGCAGTTTTTTGTAGCGGGGATCCAAGAAAGTTGCAACATTGAGAAACATGTCTATCTCAGGTGTGTGCTGGTAGGTGGTTGACAACTCTTTAGCAATCACCTCCTTTGCCATGCTGATTTCTTTCAAATCATTCTCTTTGATGTTCAGGGTAGTATTCAGAAGCATGTGGAGAAGTGGCTTCACCATACTTATCGTCGGGTACTTTGAAGCAGACATCATCTCTGCAACCTGCTTGAAAGGCTGCAGCAGCTCCACCAGCCCTTCGATTGTATTCCACTCACTGGCTTCCAGCATGAGGTGGTGGTTGTTGCTGTCCTCCACAAGAACAGCCGCAATGACGAACTGCTGCTCCTTGAGGCGCTGCAGCATAGCGAGCGTGCTTCCCCACCAGGAAACACGGTCGCTTACCAGCATGCAGTGGAGAATATTCTGCTGCTTCTGTTTCTCGCTCAGCATGTACATCGCGACTGTAGACTGCTGAAAATACTCCACCAGTTTTCGGCACCTGGCAAGAAGGCTGCAGAGTTTGGGGAGCTGGAAAGCTTGTTGTATTCCTGCATTGAAAGTGTGCCCCAAACAAGGCATCTGTACGGGAATATCTAGGAGAGAGCAAGCTTTCACAATGTCTTTACTGTAATCTGTTGTAGCACCAAAGACTTTTGTATTGATCCCCCACTCAATGAATGTTTCATAAAGGACTCTCGTAATAGTCTCTGCAGTATTATCCTCTGGTACTTCAAACGTTTTTAAACACCGCGCATTCACAGTCAGGCAGTTGGCCGGACTGCTGCCAAGGAAGTGAACCGCAACAGTTACGTATGACCTGTTCTGGTTTTCGCTTCTCCACATGTCCGTGGAAATGCCACACCACAGAACCTCAGTGAGCTCTTTCAGCACTACTTCTCTAATGGCATTGTATTTTTCGGGAATAGCTTTTGTACAGAAGTACTTCCGGCTTGGAAGTTCATACCTGGGGTCCGCTGTTCTTAAGAGGGCCTTGAAGGTGGGTTCATCAACAATAGAGGCCGGATACATGCCCTCGCAAATTAAGCTGATGACTGCAGATGTCAGCTCCTGATGCTTTTTGTTCTCATAGTTCTGGTAGGTCTTCATGATGAGGCTATCTTGAACAACCTGCTGTGATGACTCCGGCTTGATTTTTGAAAACGCAGTGGCAAAGGCTTCCCTCATCTGTTCAGTGTTACTTTTCACAAACTCGCAGAATTCGTCGGGGTGATTTTTCTCAAGGTGGTAGGAAAGGTTGGACGTGTTTCCTGAATAGGCGATCTGTGCCATGCAAATACGGCAGTAGATCTTCTTCCACTGTAATATGCATCCTTCTGCATTGGTATCAAACCCAAAGTACTTCCACACTTTACTCTTTGCTCTTGGGTGAGCCACTAACTTTAGGTCTGATGGGGAACCTTCTAAACTTTTATTCTCCATTGCTTCTTGGCCACCGTCCCACCTTTTGATCCTTCACTCATTAATGAGTACCTGATAAAGGCAGTAAGATAAAGATACAATGAGAAAGCACAAGTTTGACCACACTTAACTATGTGAAATCAGCATTTTACGAACGTATCAAGAAACCTACCTTACTAATTACATTTGCAAATTTAAAGATGAGATTTGCAGGAAGTGTGACCTACAAGAAGCCCATCAGAATGCCAAAAATTTGAAAGGGTTTTAATATATCACATTCTGCTGTGAAACTGAGCTAGAAGACTTCAATAAATCTTGTTTCTGGAGCTGTATAATTCTGTGCAGAGAAAGTGTAAGCACCACCACAGAGCTGATACATTACTGTCACACAGATCGGTCACCTACTATAGCTATAGCATTTTCCTGCCTCTTAAGTTGTAGTTAGGGCTAGACCAACATCCTCTTGCCTAAGAGTTACTGAACTTCATTGTTAACATTTATTTCAATTGAAACCTCATACTGAGGGAGCAAAGGTTTTATTGTTTGTTTATTTTGAAAGAGGTTTTGACTCCATCTAACTGTTCCAGCAATTGCTTTTAAAAAAAAAAAAAAAAAAAATCTGTGATGCAAATCATGGCATTAATCTGCTCCTCTGAAATGTAAAGACGTTTTCTGAATGAAGTAAAAGGAAAAGGAGTTTGAACCTACATGCAGATCAACAATATGTGTCTGACACCTTTCCTGTCCTTTTCTTTCTGAAATTAAAGCCCATCTCCTGAACTACTAGTTCACAATCATGGTTCCTGGAATAACAGTGCATTATAATTACAGGAAAAGCAGACAGGGAAGCTCTAATAAATGTTATTATCCAGATCAGCTGGAAAATAATTTTGCTGCATTTTCTTCAAAAGGCTACAGAAGTCAGGAAGGGGGGGTGTCATTTTAGAGATGAGTGTGGTGATAAGGCGAGACTGGCAATCAGTATCTGCACAGGAAAATGCTTTGTGCAAACAATCACATGCAAGTACTGCTTGAGGCCTGGAGCGTCTCTGTGCACAGTGCCAGCAGCCAGCACCCACCAGCGCTGGTTTCTCTACACCAAAAAGCCAAGCCACAGCACAGCATGACTGCACGCTGATGCTTCTCCATTTCTTCCACACCACCTTCCACAACAGAGGGACCATGAGAGCAACAAGGCCTTCGACAGGGGTCTGGCCAGGACTGGGACGGAGGAGGAAGCCACCAGTTAAACACGGATGCAAACTCTTCCACAAAAATCCAGGGGAATAGAGCAGGAGAGCATCAGGAGCATCTCTGAAGCCAGCCCAAAAGCAGTGGCACTGCTCCTTCTCTGCTCTGCCCCTGTGCCTAAGCCCAGAAATCCCCGGGTGGCAAGACAGCTGGATGGGGGAGAAAGAAACAATCTGAATTTTTCATATTGCTGCAAGGGAATATCCCCCTAAAATATACACATGCAAGCTTCTTCGGTGTGCTTTCTGTTGATGAACATTGCCAAGAAAAGATGTTTTCTCTCTGAACTATAGGTGGTATTTTGCAGCACTTTCTGAATGCCTTGAATGAAAAACCAAGAACAGGTTTACCGTGACTAAACATATTTATTTAAACACAGTTGTTAGTTTAGAAGCAGATTGAGAGATGCAGGGCAAGCATTTTATAGGATTTGTTCTGAAGATTTACTTCTGGGTGTAGATTTTTTTTTCTCCTGAGGGGGGCAATGTTCTGACTACTGGCATTCCCTCTACTGTGATTCATTCAGTGCCTTTTAAGTTGCCAGGATAAAATATCGATTAAACCTGGTAATGCTGCCTAATTCCAAAGATGTGTATATCAACAGCACCAAGGTATGCAATCCCACAAAACCTGATGGTTTTGAAAAACGAAGTGGTATAATGTACAATGATGTAACTCTGCCATAGCATCAGGCTGTGTGCATTGACAAGGTATGCCATATCAGTATGTATTACTACTGCTTTTAGATCCCTCCATTTCAATCCATGACATGGTGTCTCGAGGAAGTACAGAGGCTCCTGGTATGTCATTAAATCTTATAGTTTCCTCTGCAGTTACGTAGCAATTCCTGAAAGCAAGAAGGAAGGCACTGTAATAGAGAGCTGATGCATCTTTAATATTTAAAATTAGTATGACACACCTTGGATCATAAAAAGTTCATCACAGGCTGATAAAATAAAAGCCCTTTTAGAGCTAGGGAGTGTTACAGACTCACCTCTCCCTCCATTCTTATGTTACAGCTTTGCCATCATTTTGAGATGGATCTGGCATTTGGCAACAGTAGCACATAGTAGCACTGCCACAGTCAAGGATACGTCAGCATAACAGTCTCTACTATAATGCTGTAAACCACACTTTAGCTGTCATAATAGCTCGAATATAAACTGCTGATCATCCCTGCCTCTCCTCAGCTGTTATACAGCATAACTGGCACTATGAAAATAAAACCACAAAAACCCCACACCTCTCATGTTTTTGTAAGAGGTAAATTTTTCCTCTTTCAGTGGAACAGTGCTCACAGCCTGGACTCAGCAAAAATCAGAGCAGCTTCAACTCTGACTCAAACTGAAGACACCAGCACCCTGCAGAATGAAATTCATTGGGAATAAAGCACCTCATTGCCTTTGGGAAGTGTCGCAGCTTGTTACAAGCGCAGCTGATGGAAACGCTCTCTTTTAGTTTGAACTTTCCATGATAAAAAAACAACTGCCACTTTGGCTTGCTGAAAACCCGTCTGCACACAGAAACCTTCAGGCTACAGACGTGCCTCTTCCTTTCTCCCTTGAATTCCCACCCACATTGAAAGACAGCGCACCTTCAGAGAAGCTGCTGCTTTCCTCGCCCCCTCGGTGCAGCTGGCCAACACCACCAGCCAGCGCTGGAGTCGAGATTTTTAAGGGCCTGCAGCCAGGATCCTCTGCTGGCCTCACAGCAGACTCAGCTGCCACAGGAGGAGGAGAAGGAGGAGGAAGGGTTTCCCAGTTTTCCTGGCCCTAGCACCTCATCCTCACCCTCCCTGGGGCAGGCTGTGCTGCGTCCTCACACCTCCCAGACCCCTCTCACTCTCCTAACACAAACCCTTGACTCCTCTCTCTGGGGAAGAGCTTGGGCCAAAATACTGAAATGCCAGCAATGATGTGTGTTGTGGAGGGCAGCAGGCTGGGCTCGCTTCCCCCTGTGGCAAAGAAAATAGGCTTAAAAACTGTACGAGAGTCACTCAAATTGTGAAACCGAGGAAATGTGGGGTGTGCAACCACCCTGCAACCTTAGCTCTGCCCCCTTGTGCATGTACATCTATGGCACCCTCTCTAATTACATGGTTGGTATCGTTGTCGCACAACCCTTGCTTCATTCAGCGTGGGGGCAAGCGTAAAACAAGGGTTTCCTCACTTCTGAAACTACCTGAATAACTCTCAGGTGTGTGCATGGGGAAGAGGGATTAATTGTTAGATGCAACTTTATTTTTGCCTGCCGTCAATCCTTCCTATCTAGTCACTCCTCTACCCACCTGTGGATGTTTTACAACCTAGAGCTCGAACAGCTTCGAGCAGGAAACGCTTGGTCTATCATTATGCCTTACTCATATAAAGTAAAAACCCTCAATACACAAATCAAAATTAAGAGATGCATGTTCACAAATTAGCATATCACAATTAATTGTAAAGAAACTTGGTAAAATGATGATACTGAGTAACTAGGAATTGGGGCAAATTAAAAAATATGTATGAAATTTCAATCACTGTTAAGAAGGAATAATCTTTAAGGTCTTCTGAACTTCAGCCACATTACTACCTTCTTCAGAGTCAGTTTTCTACACATCACATGTACTAAATTTAACTACAAAGACTTCAAAACTACAAAACTTTTAGCACTTAGTTCTACCCTACCAAATTTCAATGAAGCAGATATAGTAGAAGAGAAAACGTAGGAAGAAGATGCCAAATAAATTCCTTGAGAATCTTTTAAACTACAAAAAGATATTATTATTATTATACCCATTTTTGCTATCAGTGGGATGACTTTTAGTGACCGTATTTCCAGTGTTAATATCCTGGTGTCACAATTAATATTAGTTTGTCTTTTATCAACCCAATGACTCGAATTTTTGGTTTTAAAAAGCTGCTTATATCAAGATCTGTAGTCACGCAGGGCCTTTTTTTTTTTTTTTCAATTAATCATGATTAAGCATTGTAAAAAAAAAATCAAACAACCAACATTCAAGTAGTAATTTCTAATGAAAATAGTAATTGTTTAGACACTAACACAGTTTACATTACCTATTGGCAGTTATACCATTTATGGAATTAGTACTTGGAAAAATTGTTTTAACATAAGTTAAACATAAGTTCCCTTTTACTTCTGCACACTGATTTTAGTCAGCAAAGCAATCGCTGTGGGTACCCCATCTATCCTGCCAGCTCTATACTGTCCTTCAAGATCAGAATTTCAGACCAACTTCCCTACTCTCTACTGGGGGAAGGCTTACTTCAATAGCAAATATCACTATATTTTCCATTTGTAACTCAAAACAATTACCGTTTTTTTTCACTGAATCTAGATTTCAAAGCTTAAACTGTCCCCCAAAAATGTCATGAATCCCATCTATAAAAATTAGATGAACCCCAGTAGGATGTGACAGAATAGATGGTCACTTCTAAAAGCCATGTGGAAGCACGTGTGCCAAGAGCAAGCAACTCCGACTAAGTCAGGGTAAAGAAAAAGAAAAAAACGAAACTGATTTGGTTTACTTGGATTGAAATCTTGAGCACTTCTTCCCAGCAAGTTCAAGAAAGCAAGCTTTTCTTGGAAAACTCATAGGCAGAGAGCTGCTGTCACTTACCCACGGAGCTCAAGGACAAGCCACTGGGCATCCCTGTTTTAAACCTTCCACAGGAGAGCTGCATTGCTGCCGCACGAAGAGTGGGAACTCCAACGGCAGAATCAGGGCCAAGGAGATGGGATCAGGGGCATGGCTGACTCCAGGGTCCTGCCCTGCCCTTCCCTTCCCAGCCCCGCTTCCCCTCTCCAGTCTCTCCCTGGGAAGGCACTCTGACAATAAAAAGCCTCTACTTGTCAAAGTTATGGACACCCCCTTGAGAAGAAATAGAAAATGTTAAACATACGCACCTTTCTAGACTACTATCTGGAAAAGTTACTTGGCCTTTTCTTACAGCAAGTGTAGTTTATTGACCCAAGTTTTAATAAAGCATGTTCTAACCAATTCTTTCACTTTTTGTTGTGCTGCTGTCGCTATTTTGAAGTTATTATGTAAACAAGGTTAATCTGCGTAAAAAAGTTCCCGTTGACAAGCTGATTCACTTTTTAGGCAATAGCTGGACACAGAGAGTCGAAGTAAGGTAGCAGGTAACTGCCAAGAGGCAAACAACTATCTGTGGAGGAAACTACTTGTCCTTGGAAGAAAGCACCCCCGACTAGGGGCTGAAAGAAAACTTTCCACATCTGTCAAATCTACCCTGGTCCTACTCCGTCAGCTGACATTTCCCAGGTTGGATCTTCAACATCTTCCTCTAACATTTCCAAATTCAACACTTTTAATAGCAGCTAAGAACGGACTGCAACAAAACACTTGGGTCACATTTTTGTCATGCTGTTTCTCTTTGGTTCAAAAAAAAAAAGATTTGGAAAGTGTTACACACCCTAGACACAATACCCAGCTTTACTCCGCCAAGAAAAACTAATGCTAGAAAAATGCTCAGATGACTTCAAACTGCACGCACATCTGCCCTTTTTGTCACCAGGGCTCTTTCATCTGTTTTGGGGGTTTAGCTTGAATGACCCCAGTCTATTCCAGAAGTATTGGGAATGGATAAAAAGTATACAAAATGCTACCCAAGGAAGCCACGTGTGACGAAGTGCACAAATACACACTTACTGTGTGGTGTGCTCTTCTCCGATCTCCTCTCTAGTGCTCCAGATAGCCTCTAAAACAATTTCCTCATCTGCCTCATCTCCTTACCAAAACACTATGCCCTGTCAAAGCTTTTGGGGTTTTTTTTCCACTGTTCCTCTGGTTAAAACTATGGATAGAGCCACAAAGGCTCAGTTGCTGCTAAGCAGAGAAAGTTAAAGGCACTGACTTGCACGCAGTTGTACACTCAGCTCTGACAATATCCTGCTCGTCCATCCGGACTTGTAGTTTGCCGTAAGTTTATAAACTCAGAAGCATTTTAAAGTCTTCAAGAAGAATGCAAGGAAAGAGGAAATTTAGATCTTTGCTTTCTGTCAAACTCAAAGTTTCCTCTAGTCAGTATCAAGCACACAGTTGACCCAATTCGGAAAAGTGCAAAAATGTAACTTCTCCAACAAATAACTAACCTCAGGTCCCTTGGAGAAAACTACATAGTGTCTCTCACTTGCCAGCTTAGAGGCTGTCAGGGAGTGACAGCCGGTTATCAAAGACTAAGCTTATAGAGGGCGGGTACGTTCCCCTCTCGGAGCGGCCCCAGCCGCCGCGGCGGGCGGAAGCAGCGGCCGGCGGGGCCGGCGGCGTCGCGGGGGC
>VYZX01029397.1:157651-188725 GCA_013401335.1 Brachypteracias leptosomus | reverse complement strand
CACCTCGCCTCAGCCCCTGCCCCGCCGCAGGGGAAGTGGCGCGGCCCAGGCCACCCGCCGCTGCGGCCAAGGTCGTGGCTGAACTGTCCTGTCCGGGCCACACTGCGAGGTGTCGGCCCCACGCTCCCCGGGGCATCGGCGCAGCCACCCTCCCCAGAGCTGGTGGAGGGAAGCGCGGCAAACTTTCCCCTTCTGCGCGGCAGGGGNGCCAGCGCGGGGAGGGAAAGGGCGGCGGCGGCTGGACCGGCCTCTGGCAGCGGCGGGGCGGCGGCGCGGCCCCCGCCGGGGCGACCGGGGAGCTGGGGAGGGGGCGAGGGGAGCGGCGCTCCGCGGAGGCGTGAGTCAGCAGCGGGAGGCGGCGGGAGTGGGAGGCGGTGTGACAGGCCGCCCAGTGAGGCCGCCGGGCTTTGGGTGCACCGGCTGCTGCTGACAGGTATGTGCCAGCTACAAGCGGTGCCCAGGCGGGGACGAGGCGCACGGCTCTGGCCCAGAGTCCTGTGGCCGAGAGCACTCATTGGGTTGTCTCACGGTGCTCCTCTCTGGCACGGGTGAGGGGGCTGCTGCTGAATCCATGGGTATCACTCGGGTCGGGGCACGGCCTCTATCACCTCAGGCATCCGTCAGGCTTAACCCCTCTTCCCGGTCGCTGCTCTGGCAGTTGCAGATAATCAATTTCTCCAAATGCAGCTCTATATACAAAGCCTCCCTACCTCAGGCACCTAAATTTTACACCAGCCTGGTGAACGCGTTCTTTACAGTGATACCTAATGTCTCACATGTGTTTATCACAAAAGTTTTGTCAGTTTCAAATCCTCAGCCTTATTTTTAAGATGCCAAGTACTGAGGACAGAAGAGCACCTCCCACTTACCAGTTCTGGTAGATTGCTGGTTTCGGCTATGGGAAATAGAGCGCCTAGCCCAGAATTCGTGGTTTTCATTCACAGAACTGGCAGTGTTTCATAAATGCAGATGAGCCTCAATATCGATACAAACCAAAAAATATGAACAGTTGTTTCACAAGAGAAGACGTTGACCTATATATTCAATTTCAAATCACTGGGTAACATTTTGTCTTTGATGATGATGGGGAGCCCTACAAAGTTCTGGAAGTGTATCTGAAATGTAATCTCCCCTTTAAAAAAAACAAACAAAAACATACTTTCTAGAAAAAATACAATTAACATTTTTTCAAAGTCAGATCAGATTGCTCAGCAGAACTAACTTTCTGTCTTCTGTCAGAAATATGCACCAAATAAAAGTATCGTGTGTAGTTGCTCCAGGACAAAACCAACCATTTAATTTTATGTATCTCTGGTAAATTATTTTGTTTTCTATCAACAATATGGAATTACGCAAACAAATAATAAACAAAACATCATGAAGTCACATCAATGAAGGATTCATACTTAATGTATATTGTTCTCAACCATGCATGGAGTAGTAGAAAGCATCACATAAAAGACATGAAAGAAGAAACACTGACATTTAGTGAATTATTTCAACTTATCTCAGTAAAAATCAAATCTCGACTCCTTTACGTTGCTTTACATCCTTTCTCAGAACTACAGCATTAATGAAAGCCCTTTGCAACATTAAACTGTGAAATTTGCCTGCAGTGTATTTACACGATCTGTAGNGCGACATGGCCGCCTCCCGCCCCGCGCAGCCGGCTCGGGGCGAGACGAGGCGGAGAAGGAGCGGGGCGAGCGGCCTGCCTGTGCGCGGCACGGTGACTCTGACTGGGCCGGGCCGGGGGGGGCGCGGCGCGGCCCCCACCCAGCGGAAGGGAAAGCGCCGCCGCTGTCACAGCAGCGCCCGGGCGCGCCGCGGTTCCCGCCCTTCTGGGCATGTGCGGCGGGGGAAGGGCCGCGCCGCGGCCAGCGCGGGGAGGGAAAGGGCGGCGGCGGCTGGACCGGCCTCTGGCAGCGGCGGGGCGGCGGCGCGGCCCCCGCCGGGGCGACCGGGGAGCTGGGGAGGGGGCGAGGGGAGCGGCGCTCCGCGGAGGCGTGAGTCAGCAGCGGGAGGCGGCGGGAGTGGGAGGCGGTGTGACAGGCCGCCCAGTGAGGCCGCCGGGCTTTGGGTGCACCGGCTGCTGCTGACAGGTATGTGCCAGCTACAAGCGGTGCCCAGGCGGGGACGAGGCGCACGGCTCTGGCCCAGAGTCCTGTGGCCGAGAGCACTCATTGGGTTGTCTCACGGTGCTCCTCTCTGGCACGGGTGAGGGGGCTGCTGCTGAATCCATGGGTATCACTCGGGTCGGGGCACGGCCTCTATCACCTCAGGCATCCGTCAGGCTTAACCCCTCTTCCCGGTCGCTGCTCTGGCAGTTGCAGATAATCAATTTCTCCAAATGCAGCTCTATATACAAAGCCTCCCTACCTCAGGCACCTAAATTTTACACCAGCCTGGTGAACGCGTTCTTTACAGTGATACCTAATGTCTCACATGTGTTTATCACAAAAGTTTTGTCAGTTTCAAATCCTCAGCCTTATTTTTAAGATGCCAAGTACTGAGGACAGAAGAGCACCTCCCACTTACCAGTTCTGGTAGATTGCTGGTTTCGGCTATGGGAAATAGAGCGCCTAGCCCAGAATTCGTGGTTTTCATTCACAGAACTGGCAGTGTTTCATAAATGCAGATGAGCCTCAATATCGATACAAACCAAAAAATATGAACAGTTGTTTCACAAGAGAAGACGTTGACCTATATATTCAATTTCAAATCACTGGGTAACATTTTGTCTTTGATGATGATGGGGAGCCCTACAAAGTTCTGGAAGTGTATCTGAAATGTAATCTCCCCTTTAAAAAAAACAAACAAAAACATACTTTCTAGAAAAAATACAATTAACATTTTTTCAAAGTCAGATCAGATTGCTCAGCAGAACTAACTTTCTGTCTTCTGTCAGAAATATGCACCAAATAAAAGTATCGTGTGTAGTTGCTCCAGGACAAAACCAACCATTTAATTTTATGTATCTCTGGTAAATTATTTTGTTTTCTATCAACAATATGGAATTACGCAAACAAATAATAAACAAAACATCATGAAGTCACATCAATGAAGGATTCATACTTAATGTATATTGTTCTCAACCATGCATGGAGTAGTAGAAAGCATCACATAAAAGACATGAAAGAAGAAACACTGACATTTAGTGAATTATTTCAACTTATCTCAGTAAAAATCAAATCTCGACTCCTTTACGTTGCTTTACATCCTTTCTCAGAACTACAGCATTAATGAAAGCCCTTTGCAACATTAAACTGTGAAATTTGCCTGCAGTGTATTTACACGATCTGTAGATGACAATACCATGCTTTCTCAGGTTTTCTAGTATAATAAAATCAATCGATGCATATTCAAGCTACAGAAATGAATACTCCTCTGTCTTTTTTCAGACAGCACTCTCCAAAGGATTAGACTAAATGGGAAACAACCAATGGAATAACATGGTCTTATTGGTCCCACTACTTTTTCTCAAGGTGTTACAATTGTTTTCAGCCCTCCATGATTCATGAGTACAGCTCCACAAAAAGGATGAGGAATATCTGCTCCAATATTATTTTTCTAAAGGCTGATGGGACATGAAGGAGAAATGAAAATACTAACAAAAGGCTGTAGGTCTCTGATTCTTTTCAGATAGTGTCTTAAAATACATCCTAATTTTAATTGACAGTTCCTTTTCCTTGGTTTTCAATAGTCACCTCTTTAATTCTTATTGATACTTTTTTTTTTCTTGGAATCATTAACTGCAAAGCCTCGAGTATCTGGTCTGGAATCTCATCCATCTACTTTAGATGACTGAGACATTATTACCTCAATGAAATTTTAGATGTCTGAGCCCCAGAAGGGGCGAAAGAAGCAATCTAATTACCTCAGCTTTGCTCTACAGGCAGCGAACAGAGAGGCACTTCTGAAGAGCTGCAGAAGATGACTGCTTCCTTAGAGGTGCTTACAGCTCTTCCTTCTTTCCACCAACTGCAAGCGAACTCACAGGGCCAGTGGGCAAAGCCAGCCTGTGGTTAGAGCACAGATACCCTCCCGGGCAGTTGTAGGAAATGCTAGTAACGCTCCATCCACACATGCTGCAACCTCTCTGTCCCTCCTGCAGGCCTGGCGCTTGTGAAGCAGTATGTGATCACAGTGCTTCCACCCACATTTTGCATAAAGATGAATAAAGCTGTAAGAAAGGAAGTGGGTGATGTTTCTAGACTCTAATTAAGCCCTGAGCTCAAACTTCCCAGCAGAATGGCATAATCAGCAGCCATCGGGTAGCGTGGATGGAAGGTGTTGCAGCTGAGAGCCTGCGCAGCCAGGAAGGCGTGAGGCACAGGGCCAGATCAGAGCAGACAAAAGCAAACCCAAGGTTAGCCTAGCAGTTCAGACGCTCTCTGGCACAGGGTGGAGGGTCATGAGGTTATGCCCGATTTTTCTGGTTTGTTCCATGACAGTCTCCTGTACAACATGTCTTCTCCAAGTATGCGAGTTTGCTCCCCTTGGATTTTCTCCCCTTGAGATGAGAACTTAAGCCAACAGCTCCTCCTATCCACCACGTGGTGGTTCAAGTTCAGCAAGAGAGGTCAATGCTTTTTGCTCAAGCATGGTGTAATAGTTGGGGCAGTCTCATAAGATGTCATCTGTGTGACATCAATCCCTCTCAAATGGTAAAACACACACTTCCACTCCCATGCTTAACTCAAGACGTGCTCTCTGTGTTCCGCACGTATAACGAAGCTGATGGCCCATGCCGGAAGAAGCCAGACATAATTCTACTGCTGCTAATTTTTCAGGCTTCTAAAAGGGATTTAAATGCCTGTCTTCCTAAGCTGGATCGCAGTGGGACTTGAGGCAAGAGATAAGTGCCTATCTTCCCAAAACAGGATCTCCTTAACATGTGTGGGTGAATAAAGTTAAATGCCCGAGGAGCTTTCAGGTTCAGTAGGGAGGTGCTCACAAGATTAGGCAGTGCTGGGAAACAGTCGGGATTGCATCTGGAATTCATGTGGGGATTTGAGCACTTGCAGACAATTTTGACAGGCTGTATATGCCTTTTTTTTTTCTCCCTATGCAAAACAAGTTATTTTAGGTACCTCAAACTAGGCATTATCTTGCCTAATATTGGGCACTTGAGCACAACAGGACTATACAGAGCAGTAATCTCTTAGGGACCCTACGCAGTAGCTTGGAGAGGATTGGCTACCTGGAAGGGGAAAGAAACTTTGCCAATGGAAGAGGTGTCTGCAAGCTGCACAGTAGGAAGTCCCAGGGACCGAGAGCCAGCTCCTCTGCTGTGGGCAGTTATCTGATGGGACACGTTTTCTTTAGTAATGCTGCAGGAGATAGATAGTAGATGGATGCCAGACCAACGGTCTGCATAATAGAACCAGTGCTACAGCATTTGCCCATGAAGGGGGGTGGCTTTTGATCCCTCTCAGTCTTTTTCAGATACTTCACTTTTCAAGAAAATAGTCTCACTGGGAAAAACTGACCCTTGCCAGTGTGGCTATAGTCATAAGGATGTGAAGCCCAGGAACACAGTAAGGAAAAGAAATCTGAGTGTTTTTAGCCTAGCGTTTATGTTCATGGGAACAAGGTGACAGCGTTCCAGTCCATACTCCCCAAACAGCCTTTGCTTTTTGAACTAGGGAAGAACAGGATGAAATACGGACTAATAAGTACAGAGTCCTGGAATAAGGACAACTTCCCCTCTTCAACCAAATACTCAAACCACTCAGCTATTATGCAAGGAGCATAGTGTGCTTATTGCTACCACTTAGGTTTTTTAAAGCGTCCATCCCTGCAGCATCTATTCTACTTGTGCATCTGAGTACTCAGCATATATCACACTTTCAGGATGTATCTGGTCTGGAAAGCCTGGAGCATGAGTAGTCAGGCTGGGTTTGCATTCCACCCCTGCCCCAGTATACCCCTACTCTGTATCAGGTAAGATCTGAGCATCCCCCATGCCATTTAGTCAAGATTCAGAAACCAAAGTGTCAAGAAGAAGACATGCAGTAAAAAGGAATAACAAAACTAAAACTTAAAATAAAATCTCCAAACACATATGCTTAAATACAAAACTTCTGCAGGAACATAAGTGTAAAGCAGACGACCTGCTAATAAAAATACAAAAGCTTTTGCTAATAACAATTTCTGTCATAAAACACTTAAAAATAGTAAATCTGTTCAGAATTGAGTAGGGGTATTAGCAGCCTACAAACTGTACTCAGCAACTGTAGTGGGCCTACAGGAAAGACAGGGAGGTACTCTATCACAGAGTGCAGTAAAAAGATGATGGGTAATGGTTTTAAACTGAAAGAGGACAGATTTAGATTAGATGTAAGGAAGAAATTCTTTACTGTGAAAGTGGTGAGGCACTGGAACAGGTTGCCCAGAGAAGTTGTGGATGACCCTCCTCTGGGAGTCTTCAAGGCCAGGCTGGATGGGGCTTTGGGCAATCTGGTCTAGTGGGAGGCATCCCTGCCATGGCAGGGGGGTTGGAACTAGATGATTTTTAAGGTCCCTTCCAACACAAACCATTCTAAAAAAGAAAAATAAAACCCCCTTGACTTGGTGAATTGGCTGAAAGAACAAATAAATTGAAATTCTAGATGTAGCAAGAACTAACCATCATTATTTCAGTGGTAGGAAATCAGTTCTCACATAGTTCCAGGACTTTATTTGAAAATGTCTATAGTAAGTACATAAATTGAATGATTAACATACATTAGTTTCAAAAAGTTTGAAACTTGATGTTGATGAAACTGATTCATGCATCAGTTTGAATTAGTTTCAAAAGTCCTTTGATAAGATGCTGTGTAAAAGGAGTGCTAAACAGTCAGTGGATAAGACCTAGCATATTTACACAACCAAAGAAAAGAAACAAAGCCCCACCCTAAAACAAGAGCAAAACAAAGTGATTGACTTTGATCCGGAAATCACAGCAAATAAGAACAGAGTGCCAAGCCTCCATACCACATGCAACCCTGGCTAATATCTTCCTTAATGTCTTGAATGGGGTAAGGGAAAAGCTGTTGCACCAAAATGGCACGGTGTTATTTCTGTTATTCAAGGTGGAAAAGGAGCAGGGGAATCTCAGACAGATTTAAACAAGAGAGGTGGACTGGCAATATTCCAACACTGATAAAATAATGCTATTGACAAAAAAAGATTAATTATGCCCACTATAGAAACAGAATTGTTGACAGCTAGTTCATTTATGTTAAAAAGTGTCTAGTGTCAATAATTGCCATGTGGTTATTTCAGTGTTTGTATAGTGACGTCTGCAAGCACTTGTGGCAAACCCTGTGCAACAACTGCCCAACCCATAGCTAAGAGGATTCTGTTGGGGTTCTGCTTGCAAGGATACTTGAGTACCATGTACAACAATATTACGCAAAGCAAGCTTTGTGGAGAGAACATAGCAGACAAGGTTTCAGGCACATGTAACCCTGCCCATCTCCTCAGCCAAATAGGGCTATGACAACACTGCTACCCTTAGTATTCAAGGTTCAGTGGCAGAGTTCACTGGTCTCATCCATGCTGGCTGAGGACACTTCCCTGAAGATTATTACACTCACTGCCGGCTGTCTGGCCTCAGGAAGCAGTAGGACTGAATCCCACAAAGATGTGGGAGCCTTTGTTTTGAGCATGCCAGCTGCATTAGGTTCCACTCATTATAGATAAGCAGGTGGCTCCATGCCATAAGCAGGATGTCTTCACACTGATAACTGATGGGTGGCCAGGTCAAGGAAGCTAGTTAGGATGTCAAGATCTTCAGAGTGGCATAGAAATGGCCAAAGTGGCAAGGACTGTGCCACACAGATAGACACATGTGGTCAGGGCTGTAGCTGAAGTTTTAGACAGTCAGGGGATGCATCTTTTGCTACCTAAAGAGGACAATTCTTACCTGTTGTGAACTTTTCATACAGCTTGAAGTGACTTGTCTTTGTGCCCTGGTCTGTCTGTGTGTGCTTCACATCGGTGTGAAGATACTTTTCCTCGTGTATTCCTGTTTTGCCAACTGAGTTCTTAGATTGGAGCTAATACATGTTGTCTTCAGGACACATGCTGCTATTGTACTGAAGTGCACAGATTCCCTGGGCTCCTTGGGGGCAGGTCCTGCCTGCAGCACTCTGTGACTTCAGCATGGGAAGAGCATTGCTTATATTCGTTGTTGTTGTTGTTGTTAAAGGCTGGCTGGGGTGTTTCTGACTCCCTGGCTCTCGGCTGCAGTATATGAGAGCAAATGCAGTGATGGGTAAAGAGATGCATAGAACAAGCTGGAGGGAAGAAGATCAGCCCAAAACACTATGCAAACGTTCGGCAAAGAAAGACATGCAGATGACAGAAAATAGGAGCTGTGAGAAAGACTAGAGGTAGGTTGTCTCTGCCATTTTTTGCTGAAAAATGGCCCAGCTCGCTGCTAACCCAGATCATAGCATTCAGCAGAAAGGATGAAGATGGGCAATTTTCTGGTCTGTAGGGTCAGGACATCTGAAAGCAAACAGAGCTGAAAAGCCTGGTGCAGTAAAACCATCCATCCTGCTACTTGGCTTGAGCAGGGGCTAGCTGCCCCACCCTGACCCCAGGCAGAGGTGTGCTCATGTGGAGTGCGGGAAGGTGGACCACAAGCAGGAGGGATGCATACAGTGATCTGAGCTGGGAGGTGCCTGAAGCCCAGTGTTACCTTTCTCCCTTCTATATCAAATATACTGGGTGATTACTGAGAATCAGAGAGGGTCCAGCAGTTCTTTAAGTCTACTCTGCACTTCTTCTTATCACTTTTCTGGCAAGGCTGCTTTGCATTCCTCTTTTCAATGGGTCTTGGCTCCTGTATCTACCTAGAAAGTTATTACTGTTGCAGCTGGGTCCTCTAACTCCCCAGCAGTCCCTGCACTGTTGCCTCTTGTCCTGGGACAGCCAACACTTTCCCGCATTTTTCCCAATTCCATTTCACTTTACTTTCTGATCACCCAGAAAAACCTGTCTCTCTATCTGCCTACAATCACTGGATTCCCCATTCTCTTAATCACACCTGCCTGTCAGTTGTCCAAAAACATGACGTACACCTTGAATTTTCCACTTTAATAAATGAATGATTGCAGTATTATATAACTTGTTTATGTTTGGCTTGTACAGTAATGGTTTAGATTTTGGCTATTCTATAGCATTAGATTAAATTACTAAGCACAAAAAACTGTGTAAAAAGCTAGCAAGGCCAAGAAATGAACAGACTCAACATTTTAAATGTAAAGGGAAAAAGTTAAACAAAAGAAGAAAGAGGTCCTGCTATGCTGGAGGACAAATTCACATGTGACATAAATAAAGGAAGAGGAGACATCTGAAAAACCATTTCTCATTCCTTGTCCTTGGGGTGATCCAAGTCTCTGTAAATACCGAACTTTATTTTTCATTCTTCACTTCATTTTTGTCAGTATAAAAGCAAATCATAGTGTGATCAGTGCCAAATTGCCTTAAGAACAACTGCAGAAAAGATTCAGCCAGGCTTAGACCTTACGCTTTCTCCCCTAACACTTGTTTATGAAGGAGCATAAAATGTTCAAGATTAGTAGTTTGACCCCCTAGAACATGTGCACTAGACATTATCAAAGACAATTCATTCTGCTGATAAAAATAAAAGCTGAAGAAAACCAAGGGCTCATCCTGACAGTTGTTAAGAAAACTTTTAGAATTATCTAAAGATGTCTGATTCCAATTATATGTATATTAGTTTTGATATTTTTCAGAGGTAATAAACTATTTCAGTTATACATGTTACTTATGATAGTTTAATTTCCAAGTCTAAGGCAGCAGTTTAATTCAAAAACATCATCACATCCCAGTCTCCATAGACAGTGCAGATCAGCCATTTTTAAAAATCTTTCACTAGAGCCTCTCAAATATGTGATAAAGTGGGTATTTCTCAGTCCTTTGGCTGTCCTGAGAGCCAAGGTTGCTCAAGCCTGATAGATAATGTTCAGATTCCCACAAGGCACAGTGGTTAGAAATGGTGTATTTCATATTCTGGATTAGGTTTAGGTTTGTATTGTTTTCTAATCTGCCGCTGCTGCAGTTTCAGTAATATCAGCCATTTACATTCAGTATTTAATGACAGTAAGCCTAACAAAAGATTTGGCTATCACTGCTTGTATGTATGTTAAGATATATTTTTAGTTTCCGGGTTTGGGGTTTTTTTTGTGTAAAAGTATGCTTTTAAATACCAGAATGACATAAAATGACACAGGTAGTTCACATGCATAAGAAGCTTTAAAAACTAAGATTTAAGACTGTTTTATAACAAGTATTTTTCATCTAGTAAAAGGCCTTAATCCAAACCAACCAATAATTCAAGTGAAGAGTTGCAATCTTTAAAGCTACTTTTTAAAGCTAGGCTGTTGCTTTTTTTTCCTATAAACTTGCAAAAGATCATCACCCAGTAATCCACTACATGTCACTCTGACTGTTAATTGATAAATTTAGAATAAGCTGCTTCAGTATTGCAGAACATTTTATTCCACAATCCCAGCTAGAAGATGTTTTCCTACTCCCTGACTTTGCTTCAAAGCAGATTTATCTAAGGTCTAGATTACTAAAGTGAGTTTAGACAACTTCTAGTAACAGAAAACAGAATATACATATATATTGTAATTGTATATGCATGTTTATGTGTGCAAACAGATAAAATAACATTTTGAAATTTCATTAAGTTTGTGGAAGAGGAATGCTATTTCTTGCACCCAGGACTTAACAGGGAAGTGTTTAAAGGGGTTGGTTTATGCTGTTACTTCTTTCCTCAGAAGAGTAGAGATCTTTTTCTATATAGATCACATTACAGCTTCATTACTACTTTGAATAAAAGAGTTATATTGGCTATGACGTGCTTGTTATACAGAAATTATAGGTGGAGAGCAAATTCTCCTGGTAACTGCATGTTCAAGTTGCAAGCCTTAGCAAACAGGTTTTTATCTATCAGAAGTGCAAACCCAGGAGCCTTTACTACTGTTCCAGATTAAAGAAGAGCAAGCAACCAAAACCATACATTATATACAGGATGAGTGGCTTTATGCTAGCGATTTCACTGCCTGGGTTTCTAATTGCAAAACAAGGGGGTTTCCTGCCACTTGCATGTTGGGTCTTGCACCCATCTCACTTGTGGCCAGACTGTCTTTTGTTGGGGTTTTGCTTCCTAATAATGAGATTATTAACAGACAATTTACTGTGTTTAATTTTTTTTTTTTTTCAAGGAGGAATCAAGGTAAAAACTATATTTTGCATCTGGCTTCCCTGGTTTTCTGTTTGTCTCAATATCAATCATGCCCTTGTTTTGCATTGTATTGCGACCAACTGTTTACAATAAGTCATCAATAACAATCAAGGATCTGATTCTATCTCTCTTGCTGTTGTTGATTAAATAGGGAGAGTATGAACTGAAAGAGAACATTACTGCTTAATCAAAATACAGTTTATTTACAGGAAAGGGCATAAATTTGACAGTCATCAGGCTCAA
Source organism: Brachypteracias leptosomus (assembly GCA_013401335.1). Lineage (NCBI taxonomy): Eukaryota > Metazoa > Chordata > Aves > Coraciiformes > Brachypteraciidae > Brachypteracias > Brachypteracias leptosomus. The sequence continues at coordinate 177,213 of VYZX01029397.1, read as the reverse complement.
ATAAATGGCTTTTTTTATCTTCAGGTTTAGTTTTCTTATTACTAACTGCTCCTACTCTAATCAAAAGGTTAATTTAAATCATGATTATGAAAGAAAACTTTACTCAACTTCAGAAACACATATGGATGAACATGTGATCTGTAGATCAGGGATGGGATCAAGCACTGAACAGCTACAGTGGATGAGATGGAAGATCAACACAAATCTGTATGTATCTGTTAAAATTACCAGGACCAGATCTAAGAGGGAAGTTTAAAATCTTTTTGGCGGACAACCTCCTACACGGTAATCCCCGCTTTTCTTCTCATCTCCACCTACTGTACTGATACCAGTAATGACTGCTAGACTAAAATTCTGAAGATTCCATATTCATTTTTCTTGTCTTGCTGCTATTGTCTCCTTAGATATATTTGATATGTAGATGAGTCTCCAATTTTTTATCTTATTAAGTCTCAAGTTGTGCTGTGTTTTATATATATTATATATATTTTGCCACAAAATATTTTATTGTTTTATAATTTATCACCTTCTAATTTCATTGCATAGCCCTTTATTTCTGTACTATGAGGCAGGCAAGCAAAATTCACAGTCTATCTTTAAACCACTTATTATTTTATATGCTGCTTTTTTGCTTACTCATTTCCTGTTTACAGTAAAAGATTTTTTTATGTCTCTTCAGAGGGAGTTCACAATACAACACAATCTGTTAATTTTTATTTAGACACCTCCTGTTCAAAGTGTCTATTAATGTAACTGAGGCTGATATATGGAAAAAAGCTATCAGTATAAAGAGTATTTCATATATTTACAGTGCGAAACTGCAAGCGTAAACTAGGCAGAGATTAAAGTATGAGTACTGAGTGAACCACAGACAAGAGATGTTCTTGTTAAGGCCTGCACAGAATTGTCTAGTCATACCGTACCGCTCTCTTCCCTATTTTTAACTGCGAGACCATATGAAAATACAGATGACAACTGTACTGGATGTTTTCCTAAAATTCTGCTCCCAGGCTCTCTTGGCTGTCCCCAGCACTGCTGCACCTGATTACAACCATCCAGCCATGGCTTTAGAGGGTGAAATCTCTTCCCATGCTGAGAGTAATGAGATCGGTACTGCCAATGGAGATGATCCAGAACCTCATCTAAAGCCACAAAATGCCTTTGATAGCTCCTGCTTTCTCATCAGTGCACAAGAGTTTTCCTTCTGTGCCATTCTCCAGCCGTACTCCGGGACATCATCACCCTTCACCAATGTGGCCGCTATGCTACTAAGGACAATTTGTAAGTAATATTTTTTCTGCACTTTCTTTTTCCAATGACTATTGTTTGCCACTTGAGAGAGGGAATGAGAGATGACAACAAGAAAGAAAATAAAGATATTTGCAATGAGTTAAGACATTTTAAATATAAGGCATGGTCTCAACTTTTCCTCTTTAATTATCTGCTTCTGCTACTTGGAATTTTCAGGACTGTTTGAGCCCTGTAATAACTTCTTTGAGTTATAGTTATAATGATTTATTCCTGCTGGGGGGGGGTGAAACCATGCTGATTAATTCTGTTGTATTTGCTGTGTCATTCTCTATGCTCACAGTCTGTATTGCAATGTGTTTTTTCTAAAAATCTAAAAAAATCCATCAATATAATTTTCTAGAATCAAACTCTTGATGTACACATTGATGCACAAGCTGCAAACTATATCATATATGAAAATGAACATACCTGTTGAGTGTACAGGCGCTTCTGATTTTTTCCTAGAAAAATACATTTTTCCATATACCAAGAATCAGCTGTGCTCTCTTTTTCCTGCTTACATAGAGCAATCTATTGCAATCTATTATCTCATTTCCTTTTTTGCTATGCACTAGGCTGATCATTTCAATGATTTTCCCTTAGTAACTGCAAACCATTTTTCTGATCACTGCATTGGATGATGGTCCTACTTAGTACATATTCTTGAGCTTGGGGGTTTTTTTTTCTGCTCCCAGACCAACCATTCTCCATTTATACATACTGCAATGATTCCAGTAGAAAAGCCAACCAACTGGATGTTTCTATATGTGGTATGTATATGTATGTTTTTGTGTCCTTTCAATGAAATTCATTCACCCTTTTTGTGAGGGCCAAGAAGTACATCATTTTGAGTGCTCAGAAGGTGGGGGGTTTTTTTGCTGCATTCAGGCCTCCTGCACAAAGGGGAACTTTGCTCTTCTTTCAATATTAGCATTGTGCCTGCAAATAGAAGTCATTTTACCTCCAATTAAACTTGCTATGCATCAGTGACACACTACTGAGTTCAAATTTATCCCGCATTTACAAGAGAGAGGAGAATAGGTTTCACTACCCTGAAGATAAATTTGATAACCTGTAGCCACTAATCAAAAACTAATCCAGATTATTAGTGACTAAAAACCACATGCATCTCAAGTGTGGAGTGATTTAGTCACCTCTGTCCAGCATCTGCAATTATCATTAATGATGATAGGAAATATTTGTTTCAAGGGAAAGCAAGCGAGCAGGTAGTGATGGCACACACAGCCTCCTTCCATCAGCTCCACTCTCTGCTGCTCATTAACTCATTTTCTTGTCTAGAAATCGCTCCACGGATTGACTGGTTTTATTTACCTCTGCCTTCCTAGGCAGAGCTTGGAAATGAGAAAAAAGCGTGGCACCTCATCTATTTAGTCATTTATTTATTATACTGTTTCCGTGCTTCAATCCACTCTCTGCAAAGCTTTTGTTTATCTTTCTTCTTTGCCTTGTACCTGCATTTCAAGCGTAAGGCTGCTGCCTCTGACATCTCTACAGAGAAACCTGAACTCATGCTCTCACATCTGCATGCAGGGACTCTTCTAAGGAGCTGGCTGGGGAGGGAGGAGGGTCACTACCAGAATATCAAACACTCCTGATTGCCAGCAAGCTCTGGCAGTAGCACTGGCAGTCTGGAAAGCAAAAGAAATCCTCTCATAGTAATTTTGTGATACTTGCTGCATTTGCCAAATTTTCAGCTTTGCCTATTTGTCAGTGTCCCTTTATTTTATTTTTTTTGCTTATAGAATAAGCTCATTAAAGGTATTAGAATCTAAGAAATAAGCTCTAGTATGCATCTAGAAAGAAATATATCTACAAAGATTAGTGACAATTACATGACAAAACCCCTATGGACTAATCAGTAGAGTCAGCAAACAAACATTGGTTTCCTAACAGAGATTTTTTTTTTCTGATTCTTTTTTCTCTCTGATAATCTGCCAGCTCTTCAAGTATATTTCTTCACCTCCTAATATTCTGAAAAGCACCATTACTGCCTCCTGCATCTTTGGCACCCACAAATTCCAATCAAAATAGCAGCAATGAAGATAGATACCCCATGTCAGGCATTGCTTTGTCTCCTAGCAGAGCAAGGAGGGCAAACGCAGTATCATAAATCACTTTCCTTAGAGGGTATACTCAAGTGATATGAGAAGTTAAAGGTTTAACATTAAGTTTAAACTTCAGCTGTCATTTTCTGTATCGCCAAGTGGCAAAACCCCAGTAGTGGATACAGTCCAGCTCAAGGAGGGAGAGAGGGGGCTGCAGGGTCTCATGGCACATACTGCCAACTACTTCCATGAAAGTCCTGGTGCTATAGCCAGGCTGCAAACTTTTTGTTAAAAGCAAATTTTTAGCTACTGATATCTTTACAAGAAGTACATAAAATACTCAGGCTGAGAATTTTCTCTGGTAACATATGAAGGGCAAGACTCGAAGCCCAGCAAGTCCATGAAACACATCTCAGTAGGCTTTAGTCTCTTTGAACATGGCACCCAACTGCAAAATGAAAAGAAACGGCAGAGCTAGGCACAATATTTGCAAATATTGAAGAAGGGAAGCAGGGGAGGAAGGGCTGGCTGGAAACACCCTTTCAGGTCTGTAACAATAGATGACAAACAGCAAACAAAACAGCAGCTGAAATTACCTTTCAACACAAAAATATTTCTCTCCATTGATTGTAATAAAAAGGCCTTTTTTCTCTCCAGTCGTCTCTTTGGGCAACCTAGGAGACAATCCTCCATCTTCTAAATCCTTGGGGGCTTTTTTAGCCCTCAGAGTGACCAGCCTGCTTTTGGGCCAGGTTTCTCAAGAATAAAAAAAACCAGTGATGACTAAAATGTAAATGCTGTAGTGGATCTCTCCTCCAAATTGGTTTTTTTCTGCTTTATCACTAATCTCTACAACAATGCCTTTGAGTCTCAGATTTATTTACTGACCACAGTGCCCCTGTAATTAAGTTGTGGTTTTGCTCCAGAAAACGACCCTAGAAAAATACTGAAATAAAAGCATCATGTGATTCCACATAATTGCAGGCCAAATGATATCCTCAACTACCCTCGTACAACACCATTAACTGTTGATGGGGTTGCAGGTGTGTAACTGCAAAGCGGATTTGACCTGCAGAACCATAAATCCCATAGGACAGCAGCTAGAAAAACACCAGTCAATTGGGTAGCCTCAGCCAAGCTGCAGAGCTGGCAGGTACGGCTAAATCATGTTGTAAATATAAACTAAAAAAAATGTTCCAGATGGCGTATTCTTCCCCTTAAACCCTCTCAGCTCTCACCTGGGATGTGAATATCTCTAGACATAGTCATACAAAGAGAGACAATACTGAAGAAAAAAAGGTCTTGTATACGAAAAAAGATTTGAGCTCATACTTGAATGATTTACTGGAAAAATCTTAAACTTGCCATACATCTTTTTCTTTGAATATCAGTAGGCTATTTTTCTCTACTTTCATAACCTAACCAAGAAGGGAACAGGTCAAACAAATGCTAGCTTATAAAATTAGAGACATTTTATCATTTGTCAAGGTCCCAGTGCTGAGATGTCTGATGTTAGAAACAATGGAGCAAAATATTTAAATGACTGAAAGCTATTTTAGAATAAATGTGTCTTGTATAAGTCACATACACAAGAAGAAAATAAAAATTAAGGAAAATTGCTCAAATGAAAGCATAAACTGTGCATATCAATAAACTACAATATATAGGCTTGCATATTCTAGCTGCCATTGCTCTATTTGGCTTCAGAAACAAAATTATTTAGGATGATTATAGTTACAGCTGTTAAGAATTTTCACACTCAGGGAAATGCTAACATTTCAACATTTGTTTTCATGTTGAATCAGAATTTTTAAAAATCAAATTCTTCTCAGAAAAATTGAGAAAAATTATGATTCTTAGGTATTACATATAGATACTGTCAAAACACTGTCCTAAATATATCAATACCTGCAGTATCTAGTAGAAGCATATTGTAATATTTAATTTGGTATTCCAATATGATTACAAAGTCAACATGAAAGCAACAGGAAAATTAAACACCTCCAATTCACACAGCAGAATATTTTGATGTTGACAAGAATGTTGGATGAGATTTTCAGCACCGTGAAAATGTTTGCATTGTGATTAAAAAAAAATAGTATTTGCTGACAGTAAACTTTTTCATCCACTATTGTTTTACTAGCTAAGTTTTGACGCCTTTCAGTACTTCTTCTCTTTGACAATATCCTGATCTTTCCTTCTCACCTCCTTCCTTTCTTTCTTTCTTTACAATAGCGTGATGACAAAGCAGCATTTTCACTGTATTTGGTTATGTGTTTTACAGTGCCTATTTATATAGAAACCTTCACATCTCTGGACTAGTGTGCAAAACCGAATCCTCATAAAATCCAAGTGACGCAAGTAAGCAGATGAAATGATGGGCAAAGAGAGGTGTGCATTTAAGGGAAGAGTTAGGATTAGAAGCAGCATACCCGAGTCTCACACTGTGCTTCAGATGGTCATGCCTCTTGAAAAATGGCTCAGTGCATCAGCTCACAGAAGAGATCAGCCAGCTGAAGCACCATGCATAGAACTAGATTTTCAGTGTATTTCTGACAACACAATTCATACACACAGGAGTGCAGGTAGCAGATGGTGCAGCTTCACGAGTCTTTTAGTTCAGATCAAGGAGCACTCTTCTTGAAGCAGAGCTCCTGCTTGCACCCTGGAGCTGTCTGGGCTACAGCAGAAGAGGCCCTCCATGAGACAAACCCAGGGTGTGCAGGTATTCAGGCCATGCCATCAAACTGGACCTGGTCCAAAGTAAACCCCCTCTGGAGTATCAACTTGTTTTTACACCAGTCTGCTTCTGCTGAGCTACTGCAGACGCAATCATAAAAATCCACATGCTATCCCCTGTATTTGGAATATTCCTGCAACTATTAGTTAAGATTGGGCCTTTTTGAAAGTATTTGTGAAGCATAATCCTTAAGAAATGTGGTTAAGACGCTATGGAAGCATGCAGGCCCTGTGGCACAGCACAGTATAGGATAACATAGTGCACCCATGTTATCTAACCATAAAGGCAATGCTTGCACTGGGAGGTAGAGAAGTGCTCCTATACTTCCTGATCCATCTCTGTAACCCCTTCATCTGCTTCTCTATGGCTAGAAACTGCCAGGCAGGATGTCTTCTGTGGTGCCCTCACAGGAGATGCTTCAGCTGGACAACCAACTCTCCTGAACACACTCATGAATGCCTAGTTCATTGAAAACTCTAGCTGCAGCACAGAATATCCCGCTGTCCTCCTGACAGGGAATGGCATCAAAAGCTTTGCCAGAAGAAGGGAGAAAACATTTGGTGGTGATATGTCTCTTATCCAACAGCAAGAGCCGTAGTTCCACAGCCTGGTGCTTGCTCTGTCCCTGATGTGAGCAGGGTGGGCTCCCCAGCCCCAACCTACATGGTCCCTAGAGGAAGAGCTGCAGTGTCTCCTTGTGCAACACTGAGGCACCTCTGCCACTGCCTCAAGTGGCCTGCCTGCATGTTGGCCAAGCAGAGGATTCCAACAGAGCAGCCTCCATATCCAGGCACCTGCACTTGGTGGTGGAGGATGGGCACTGCAGAAATTTGCTCTTCACTTTTGTTTTCAGTAATCTATCTCCAATAACCGCCTTGTCTTTAGAGCTGAAGGCTTCTGGAGTAATGAACAACCAGTATTTCTAGTACAATGGAATCATTGTCTTAATTGCAACTGCAGTGCAAATTATGAAAAGCAAGACTATCCGAATATAGAACCACTGAGCCCTTGTGACAGGAAATTAAGGTCTGTCTTCTAACACTGCTGCACACCCTGAACTTCAGCTCAAGTCAAAATGAATTACATACATGCATTCAATACTTTCAGAAAGAAGCTCTTAACCTTCACAAACAAGAGCTTACAGAGCTCATATGTGTGTTCTGGCTATCCCTATAAATGTCATCCTACTAATCTCCTGGGCATCATGGTCCCATCAGAGTTAATGTCAAAACTTGGCTAGAAAAATTGAAGTACATTTTTTTAAATAATGAATAAATCTCTGAGTGTATAATCTTTTGATGTTTTAGTGGGTTTCATTGCCTAATGGGTTATTTTTTACTCTAAGAAAAAAACAAGTGAATGTTGCTGTATTGTCCACAACATAAAATCTTTCATCTTCCTTCCTATTTTTCATGCCTTGAAAGTCTATCATTTTCAGCTTCTGGGACAAAATCTTTTTCATACCTGTTCATGCCTTGCTTTGGTGCTGTACTCCTCAAAAGCAACACTGACCAGAATAAACTCAGGCTTCTGAGAAAGACAGTGTTAAGTCTACAGTGCCATTTTAATATCTCAGGAATTAAGAGTCTAAATATTTAATCTCCACTGCAAAATGTCTGAAAAGCGTGGTATTGTCAAACAATAGCAGTATATTGCTAAGGAAAGGGTAATCCTTCTCTTACTGATGTCAGTGGGAATTTTGCCAGGAAGCTCAGCATGAGCAGGGTATAGCCCAAAGTAATCAGTTCTAGCGATGATTACATGAAAAGCCCTTAATTATAGCATGATGATTGAGTATTATTACAGTCATGAGACAGAGGCATCTTCTGGAATCAAAACCAAGAAAAAGACCATATTGAGGCTATTCCTCCTCCGAGTTGTGCCTCTTTGGCAGCAGCCTTTTACCAGATGACTTTTCACATGTTAGCACAGTTACTCTCGTTTTGGCCACAGCTTGACACACACAGAGAAATGAGCTCAGATTTCCTGTTCCACAGTTCCTCTCTGCTAAAGGTCTGTCTCTCAGCCCACCAAGGCTGCGCTGTTTTGTTAGCAAAATGTTTTTGGCAAACAGAGGAATTCTCTTCACTTCGTTGTCCGTCTCACTTCAGTTCAAAGGCACATCTTGCTCCGTAGGTGCTTCTTCCAGGCTGGGGAAGGTCAAGTAGATAATGACTGTGGGTGATGGCTGACATCTTGACGAAGAAAGACTGTGGCACAGACCCCCAAGAGCCAGATGCCTGCTTCTGCAACCTCAACCAACTTGCCCAGCACTCAAGCTGAGTGCGGAAGGAAGCAGGTTATGGCTGTGAAGAGGACACAGAGAGCACAGACAATACATGCAAGCTAACGGGATGCCCATGCAAACATGGTCAGGATCTTCACGGTTCTTCAGGGAGAATTCCTTAGGCAGATACATTGATGCAGTTTTACACAGTCCATCTGAGAAAGTGAAGCTTGCACAGCACCCTGCAAAAGCAAAGTCTGTATGAAGATGGGAATATGATTAGACTTTGTAAGAACTTTGAATTAAAATGTTTTATTGTTACTTATATGTAAGGAAGTTCATTTTCTGTTACCTGGGAGTCAAACAGACTGAAATCAGTAATATGGCAGCTTAGCAAAATCTGTCTTAACAAAGACAAGAGACAAATATTTATAAAACATGCATAGTCACTTCACTCAGTGTTACTAAATCATTAATAGTGTTTGGTTCTGGTTTTTATTGTCACAGTCACAGGAAGCTGCAGTGATGACAGTGGGAAAACACATGGCCACAGCAAGTTTTAGGTACATTTTCTGGGGTTTTTTCTTCATTACCTTACTTAGGAGATAAGTTTTTATGTTGTATTTTAATTTATTTTCCACATTTGTATGTTGCTTACATTTCTTATCTGAAAGGAACTACAAAACTCTCCAATTGCTGCTTGCCTGAAATTGCTCTCTCTGGATGCAGTTCTAATTTCCCTGTCATGATACGTGTTGTCAGGCTTTGTCTCCTCTCAAAATTATCATTAAAATGGTACACTGGCAAGCAGTCCCACTTGTAATGGTGGGAGATTTTGAAATATTTTCAGTTATTGTCATAATAGCAGTTGGTAATTTCCTGAAGCTATGCATTCAGATTAAATATCTTTTCTTTCTGCAGTCCTCTGAAGCAGTTGTAGAAATTCACTGCTATTTCATTTTAACCTCTCAAGAGATGAGCAACAATCAGTTGCCTAGCAAGCAGAAGTACTATTGCCTGTGTTAAAAGGTCAAGACAAAAACGTTCTGAAAACTTATATAAAGAGATGATTTATGACTTGGGAGTTGTTTGTTGCACAAAGGGGTCTGTATTTGACCCAGTGTGTCTTGCTCTCACATACTTAATGCCACTTAAAGGAGAGGAGCATCTGTATTCCTCAGACAAGCATTCTGACATTTGAGAAAGATAACAGCTACCTCTCAGTTTAAATAAACTCAGAAATGTGCTTGGACAATCATTTGTCATCGGCTATAGAAATGTCAGAGTTCCAGATTAAACGACAGAGGTATTAAATTCTTTTCACTCTTTGACCATGTGCTAAATAACCAGCAAATGAAAAGCTATTCTGTATATTCTCTGTGGGCAGCTACTACATGTGGTAATACTTTCCAGGGAAATACATCACACAATATATATATTACAATTCTGAATATTCTACTTACTCTAACCTACACTATGCTTTAGTTCTCAAGATCTTTGTATAGAGAGCTCATGTTATGACACATAGCAAACATGCTGCACCTCTTAGAAACATAGAATCATTTAGGTTGGAAAAGACCTTTAAGATCACCCAGTCAAACCATCAGCCTAACTCTATGAAGTCCACTACTAAACCATATCCCTAAGCACCATGTCTACACAGCTTTTAAACAATCTAGAGATGGTGATTTAATCACTTCACTGGGCAGCCTGTTCCAGTGCTTTACAACCCTTTCAGTGAAGAAATTTCTCCTAATATTCAACCTAAACCTCCTCTGGTGCAACTTGAGGCCATTTCCTCTCATCCTATCACTTGTAAATTCTGAGAATAGAACCTCACCCACCTCTCTGCAACCTCTTTTCAGACTAAGTAGCCCCAGTTCCCTCAGCCACTCCTCTAAGACTTCTGCTCTAGGCCTTTTACCAGCTTTGCTGCCCTTCTTTGGACCCACTCCAGTACCTCAATGTCCTTCTTGTAGTGAGAGGCCCAAAACTGAACTGAGTAGTCAAGGTGTGGCCTCACCAGTGCCGAGTACGGGGGAGAAATCACTTCCCTAGTCCTGCTAGCCACACTATTTCTGATACAAGCCAGGATGCCATTCGCCTTCTTGGCCACCTTAGCTGGTTGTTGATCAGAACCCCCAGGTCCCTCTCTGCCAGAGGGCTTTCCATCCACTCTTGCCCAAGCCTGCAGCATCACATGAGGTTGTTGTGGCCCAAGTGCAGGATGCAGAACTTGGCCTTGTTGAAACTCATACAATTGGCCTCAGCCTATTAATCCAGACTGTACAAATACCTCTGTAGAGCCTATCTACCCTCAAGCAGATCAATACCTCCACCCAAGGTGGTGGTGTCTGCAAACTAACTGAGGGCGCACTCTATCTCCTTTTCAAGATCATTGAGGAAGACATTAAACAGAACAGGCCCCAGCACTTAGCCCTGGGGAACACCACTTGTGACTGGCCGCCAACTGGATTTCACTCTATTCACTACCACTCTCTGAGCCCAGCTGTCCAGTCAGTGTTTTATCCAGTAGAACATATGCCTTCTAAGCCACAAGCAGCCTTTTTTTTCATAAGAATGCTGTGGGAAACAGTGTTGAAGGCTTTACTGAAGTCCAGGTAGACAATATCCACAGCTGTTCCCTCATCCACTAGGCAGGTCATCTTGTCATAGAAGGAAACCAGGTTCGTCAAGCAGGACCTGCATTTCATAAACCCATGCTGACTGGGCCCAATCACCTGGTTGTCCTGTATATGGTGCATAATGGCACTCAAGATTATTTGCTCCATAACCTTCCCTGGCACCACAGTCAGACTGACAGGTCTGTAATTCCCTGGATCCTCCTTCCAGCCCTTCTTGTATGTGGGTGTCACATTTGCTAACCTCCAGTACTCTGGGACCTCCCTAGTTAGCCATGACTGCTGATAAATGATGAAAAGTGGTTTGGTGAGCACTTTCATCAGCTCCCTCAGTATCCTTGGGTGGATTTCATCCAGCCCCATAGACTTGTGCGTGGATGTATTTCTGGGCTGCTACAAGCTCAACTTATTAGAGTGCAACATTAATTCCATACAGAAACCTTTGGAAGCAGGAGCTTGGTTTGAGTTTAGGCTTTGTGAAGACCTAAGTGGGAGGGAGTACAGGGAATTTCTGTATTTTACACAAAGACGCTTGGCACACCTATAGCCCCTGCACTCTGAAACTGCCTGGCTACTAGTGTTTTTAAGGGTCAAAGAGATGGAACCAAGACTACCCTTCTTGTGATTTGTAAGATACAGGAAAAATCCCAAGGAAAAGCAAGAGAGAACACCTCTATCACTTACAGTGGAAAGATGTCCTGTCAGCCACACAGTACACCAGAAGGTATCACTGAATCCCTTGCCTTCTACAGTATAACCGTAAGTCTGATAGACAAAAGCTTGCACTTTACTGTTTGCATACAGTAAGAGATCTGTCCTGACTAGGCAACCAGGGTGAAGCAAAATGCCTCTCCCTTCCTTATCTGCTGCTATGGAGGCATGAAAAGATGATTGCACATCAAAACGGGAGGAGGGAGAAAGAGGCTTCTTATCTCCATCAAACTCTCAGCGTCTGCCACCAAGTTTCCAGATTCAAAATATTCCCTTTCCATTGCAATGTGTTGGTACAAGAGCTCCCCTGAGCCAGGGAGTGTGTGAGCTTTCTCTGCATCATCCATCTCAACCCAAACCTCAGTGCTGCAGTAAGCTCAGGTGGGCTGGCACGGTGTCTGACAACAGCTGGGCTCCAGGCAGGTTCAGCATTCCACCTGCAGACGTTCTCTGGCAGGGTCAGGAATCTGGCAACTGATCCAGAAATCAAAGTCACTAAGAAAACTTTCACAAAAGTGTTAAAATAACATTCCCTCTGTATTATTTATTATATTTTCCCTCCAAACTTACTGGTTGCATCAAATGTTTGTTAAATTGGTGTTCTGGAAGCAAATACACTTGCATTCTCACAGACTCTTCTCTAAATTGATGATCTATTTTAAAATGCTTTTCAACTTGTTAAAAAAGAAAAAGAAAAGAGTGAGAGGATGCTATAAGCTAATACACTTCCTAATAACCACAGAAACCTCAATCTTCTGGAGAAAATTAGCATTTATCTCTTCCCTGGTGTAAATCACTTTAACCCACTTTCCTAGTTTGCCTGATGGTGAGGGATTGCTAGGCAACACCACACTTGCAGGTCAGCTGCCACTTCATGACTATGCCAATGTCAATTTTTTAGAGGCCCAAACCAAATTTTCTCAAAGATTACGTTGCCATTTAAGATTAAGAGCATTTAAAAATACTTAGCTAATCTTCCTACTGGAACACTAGCTCTTGCTTAGCCTAAAGCTGCATTGCTATGGCTGAATATTGCTTGGAGTGTCTAAGTATTTGAAAGTAAAACCTGCCATTTTCTTCAGTAGTATAATGAAGTGAGGTATAAGCTCAAGCCTGATTTTAATTATAAAAAGTCATTTTTATAAGTCCATTTTAAAAGTCCTTTCTCTGACTCTGCTTGCCTTCCCTGTTTTTCATGCCAACAGCAACTGTTTGATTTGACTTGAAGGAAAACTGAATGGCTAGCCTGGAGTAGCAGATGAATCATTCTTAATATCTGATAACTTTCGCAAATAAAGGCAGCTCTCTCAAGGAGCAAATGTCAGTCTCTATCACTTAACAAGCTTATCTCAGGCAATGTAGTTATCAGGGACACACTCACACCGTAAAAGCCGATTGCCAACGGCGGGATTTTCAGTGTGATGCCCAACTGCCGACTAGGATAGCGATATTCCTGATTTCCAGCTGACGTCAGAGGGCAACCTGTGCCTGAGCAAGCGCTGAAGAGGAACAGATGTATGACTTACTGCAAAAGTTCCCAAACACACAACCCTCAAAAATATGAGGTGCTCCTAAGCAGGCCACCACTGCTGCAGGGGGCATCTCCTGCTCTTGTTCTGCTCAGGTGTAGCAGATGCGCTCTTCCTGTGGGCAGCCCTTAGAGTCTCATCCAGACACTCAGCTACTTCAAAGAAGTGAAAACTAAAGATGGGTTTTCATAAAAGTACATATTTGAATACAGTGCAGGAACCTTTTAAATGCTGAATACCTCATTTAATTGTCAACTTCCTTGCTTGGTGGAGCAAGAACACAATTGTGGGGTATAAAATTCACCAGCAGTGTATGCCAGCAAACCAGGACTGCTGGAGCCAAGCACTCAGGCCTGTGAGTTAAAGTGGTACTTGGCTTGCACCTGAACCCCAGGAGCCCAGTGAAGCCATTTTCCTAAGGCTAGCAATGAGTGCAAGGAGTGGAGCCAGGGCTGAGGGGCCTCCAGGGAGCTGGTGCTTCCATCTGCCAAGGTGGGGAGTTCACCAGGCAGCATGTCCCTCTGAAGGCTCCCCCCGAATCCTGCCTCCTACCATTGGCCCTGGCTGGACAGAAGAGTCCACCCCAAACCATCATCTGAATGTCAGGCTTGGGTGAGCCCAACTTCTTTTAGCATGCTTTGGCAGGCACCTGGCTCAATATAGCATGTTTAGCCTAAAAAAAAAAATAGTATTCTTAAAGAAGTATTTTAGTACTTTTAGTATTTTGGGTTTTTTTAAATCATTACCTAGTCTGTGAAACTTTCAGTAAGATGCCACTTTTTTTCTGCAGTCCTGATTGTTAGATACATTCTTTTCCTAAAAGTATGGGGAGGCTAATGTAATCAGATGTAATTAGAAAGTCAAAGTTGAGGATTTTAAAAACAACTGAATCTAATCAAGCACTATTATGACAGCTGTCATCACTGTCACAGTACTTACAGCAATTTCCCTTTTAAATTTTCCATGTTTTCACCAATACGGGGGCTAGTCATTTAAGCCATTTTAATTATATTTTTGTATCACATTTTTATTTGTTTGGGTTTCTTTTTTTAATTGGATCTAGCTCTCTGATGGGATCCATGCACACTGAGATTTCTCATACTGCTCTGAAGCTACAACTGTGTTATCACAGCTTTCAGAAACTTGCAGATGATCCAAAGAAAACTGAAAAGATGGAACAAGAGTTTTCACAGAGGTCCAGTGACTTCAGTAATGCTCTACGGAGCCTCAGGGTCTCCATCATCACAGAGGCAGCAACATGCCACCTCATTTTTTTTTTATGAAGACCATTGAACGCTCACATTCATCCAGCATGACAAAAGATCCAAAGTGAAAAATTTCTAGCCGGGTTCCCAAATGTCAGGTAAAATGTCAGCTAGCACTATAATAAAAAAAAAAAAAACTAACATAAAACAAGAGTACTCTGATTAGCACACGGCCTTCTAATGAATGTTACACATTCAGCAAAACAGCTGGGCTTCAGAAATAAAGTACTGACTGGGTGAAAAAAAAATCACTGCAGTTCACTGGTAACTCTTGTGAAAGCTCCTTTATGAAGTGAATCTTTGGACACTTCTTTAATTGGACACATCTTAGGACCAAATTCTCTCATCAAAGAGTAGATATTAAGCTCTCAGTGAAGTCAATGGGATCTTTATGCATCTCAGAAGAAAACCTGGCATTCATTGGTGTTCCTCTAGGGAGAAGGGAGAGTAAGGAAAAAAAAAAGTCTTTTAAATTAATGTTGTAAAAAACCCAAATCATATTACAATTTGTGAAATAAACAGAGAAAACCATATGATTATAAAAACTCATTGCTATTTATAAGATTATTTGAAAACACACCTCAAGTCTTTTACCAGAGGGTACATTTTGTTGTGGTTTATCCTCTATTATGTCCATATTGCCAGCTTTTACAGAAGTTTCTAATTTATTTAATAAAATACCTTTTCTAAAAATTTTATTTTTTCCCTTTTCAGAGAGATACCAATTTGAAAACTCTTTTTCCTAAAGATTATAAAATAGAAATAGTACTTCTAGTATTACTAAATCCCTAGTTGCTAGAATCAGAAGTCACAAGTCCTACCAGTCACATAAAACCAATAACAAGCAAATCTTTATTTCAATGGAAAATAAGGTCAGAAAGATCAGCGACCCTACATCTTAAGGGACCATATGGAAAGCAGAAACAACTCAACTGTTGACTTACTTAGTCTGTCCCACGTTAAAGCATAGTTACCCTTCCTCTGTATTTTCATTTCAGAAATAAAGAGGCATAAAGGAAGGATCTGTCATAGACTTATAGGCAGCTCCCGACAGCCTTCTACTCACTTTGCTCAGACTACATACTACACAACTCAATACTTGTTCCACTGCTCTGGAAGTCACCATGGTTTTCCAGTTGCTGAACATAGTCCTTTGAGGAGGAAACAGTCTGAAAAACCTCGTCTCCCTCACAGTTCTTTGTACCTTTCAAAGCAGATGACTTGTTTGGCATATTTTCCCTTTCTTGCCAATTAGTTTGACTACACACTTAATATTTAAATTTGTTATTGAGTTTTCTATAGTTATTATATTATTCCATATACAAGTCTGATGGAATATGCTTGGTCTAGAAAACCTGATGACAGCTGGATTCTCAGGTGTGCAGACATCATCACATTACTGTCAGTGTCTTCAAGAAGCAGCCTTTAGCAGACTCCAGACACTGAGGTAGGTGCCCAGGCCGTGGAGGCATTGGTCTTTGGTTTTTTCTGTGCCAGAGGGATATGGCTTTTGTGGGATTGATATTAAAGCCTTTTGAACTAAAGAGCTTTTTGGTTTGCCAAGTCATATAGTGATGTTAGGTCACTACCATTTTCTGTCCCAAGTCAGTTTTGTGGTCTTCTCACTTAGGATCCATAGGGAGATGCTGATGTTGACACATCCCAGGCAGAAGGTACCAGCCACCTGGTTCAGTTGGCCTTTGGGTTTCATTTAGTCACTAATGAACTAACTGATGGCAATGCACCACTGCCATGCAATACACTCACAGCCATCTTTCATCTTTGGATTTTTCCTTGGTGCCAAAGGAAGCTGAACTAGATGGTGGGAACAGCCTGGATTTGACTGCTATACTGAATGCTTTCAGAGGAGAGTTTTCTGCCAGTGTACAATCTACATATCAGCTCGAGAGATATATTGCCCAGAAACATTTGCTTCCGCTCTGCTTGAATTTCAGGAATTTATAAACTTAGGTAGCTTAGATTTTCCTATCAGTGTTGCTAATAGAGGTAGCTGCTGTACTTACAGATTTCTCCAAATAACAATGGAAAACTCCCTCCCCTGATGTTAAATTCAGACCATTTCTTACCACTCAGTCCATTAGTTACCCCAGCAGTGCAGTACTGTGATACACCTGCCCAAACTTCATCCAGGTATAATTTGAGAAGGTTTGAACTGACTGAGTGGCCATCCTAAAAATTAGCCTTTATGAATCCCACACAATAGATCCAGTGGAAGAGTTCCCTGAACGTTATTAGAGAGGAACCTAAATTAAACCTTGTGAAGCAAAAATTGTCTTGTAAATGACAAAAGTAAAATTTGCAAAATATATCCTCGATTTTTTATTCAATTACTACTACCATCCTATAACCTAGGGAAGTCTACTATGGACCAGGGAAACCACAAGACCAAGGATGTTCCTGACCAAACAAATCTGTAGTCAAAGCAGACCACTCATGAGACGTTAAATAAAGTATACCCTGTAATTTCTTCTTGGATATCTCACTGAAAATGTTCCTGTCTAATTCCTAACACCTGCCACTTTTCATACAATCCCCCAGTAAGCTGTTTGTCAATGTTACCGAAACCAATCTTCTCTTTCTCAACACAGTGCTTTGTGAGACACAATATCAAATGTTTTATTACACTCTAGAAATACTACAGTCTCTAGTAATTCTTTTTTATTTCCTCAGAAAAATGTGTTGTTATCCAATATGATTTTATCTTTGGACATTCATATGTGTGCTGGTCATCATTCTCACCATATACTTCATATATTCAAAGACATCCTTTTCTATAATTTGTATCAATAATTAACCATTGCTAAGCATGTAACTTAGTGAATGGTAATGGTGTGATTCCTTGCTTCAATTCTTTAAAGAATCGCATCCTTTCTCCCCTACACCTCTCTTGTCTATTTACAGATTTATTGGGTTTTTTAACTGGCTATACAAATGTTCGTCTTCAGCTATTTCTCAACTGGTTACAACTTTTCCAAATACATTGTAGATGGTCAGACTGTTAATCTGACATGTAGACTATTTGGGCACAATGATGATGTGCAGGGCCTTTTTAACTTAACTTTTTAAAACTAGATAATCTGATAAAATTGCTATGCAGTTCTGCTGGTACAAGACTATCTCACTTATTTATTCTTTTTGGCAGACCCTATGAACATCCCATTTGAATTCTCAATAATTTGGTGTCTATTGCTGTTCTTTTACTGCCAAATATACTGGAGTGCCTAAAGTATTCTGACATTTTTTGCCATCAGTTTCCTTTGAAGTTCAATGAGACACACACGACTACTGCCCTTTGCATCTTTTCACAGCTGCACCCACAAAATATTGTACATTTGTAATATAAAAACAATCATTTGGTGGAATAACAGCAATCCAGAGGATACTTCTCTCTAGTACTTGGCTACACGGGGTGAAAATTTTGATCACTGAAAAACTGTATTTAATCACTGAAATAGAAAAATATTGTATAATATAATGCAAAAATTCAGAGTGAAATCTCAGACTAATCTGAGTTGATGCAAGTATCCAACTGTTTCATAGATTAGAGCTATGGCCTCATAAAGAAGAGAATTTCAGAATTATCTATGTCTATAATTATAAGAATACAAAATATGTACATTTTAGTATTTTTCTGATAATAGTGTTAATTAAATTAGATTTTTGCAGCTACTGCTACACACTTTCAGAGACAAAAATATTATCGAGTACATGATGTTGCTAGATAAAGAAGAGTTATCAGATATCTCATCAAATACCCACTAGGGGAAGCTTCAGTTGCTGGTACACAAGCTGTACGAATATCATAATGAGACAGAGTTTACAGATGAAGTTTCTGGAAACCATCAATGATTGCTTCATACAGCTGAGAATCCTACAAAACATGGAAAGAATCACTTCTGTGAATTCAGTCCTAAGCAACATTTTGGAGTCAGTTCAGAGCTAGCTGAAGCTTGAAGCACTACAGTTGATGCTTCTGGAAAATTCTGTAACTTCCAAAAGACAGCCATATTTTTCTGGCAGCTGTGTGTGACCAGCATCACTAGTAAATGATAGCTGGAGCACATCAGGAGGGCTTCCTGTGCTGCCCAAAGAGAAGTTCACTCATGCTTCCTGGCAGAGCTCTGTGATATGAACCAAAGTCTGGTAAGTGGCAATAACCATCAGTCTCATTTCAAAAGCATGATCCAAACCAAAATACTAATGTAGATGCCTTCCATTAATCCCATTGGGTGGTAGTTAAATCCTACTATTACAGATTTTTGATGCTGATGCTGTGTCATGGTGCTCCAGTTCTTCACACATTTTATCTTCAGCAAATAAAATAAAATAAAGACAAAAAAGTACTGCTTGAAAGTAGAAAACAGATTTCAGTGTACCCCGAAAGTATAATTTAGCTTTCTGNGCAGAGAGAGAGAAAGGGGCTGAGCAATATTAATTTCCTTATGTCCTAGCGCTCCTACATGCTCTTATGGTCTACCCTGAACCTCTCTGGCTTTGCTGCCTCTTCAAAACAGCTCTCTCAAGCTGTGCAATGCTCTTTTGCCCCTCCCCCCTCCCCCCAGTCTTCTCAATTTCTTCCANTCCTGTGCTGCCCAAAGAGAAGTTCACTCATGCTTCCTGGCAGAGCTCTGTGATATGAACCAAAGTCTGGTAAGTGGCAATAACCATCAGTCTCATTTCAAAAGCATGATCCAAACCAAAATACTAATGTAGATGCCTTCCATTAATCCCATTGGGTGGTAGTTAAATCCTACTATTACAGATTTTTGATGCTGATGCTGTGTCATGGTGCTCCAGTTCTTCACACATTTTATCTTCAGCAAATAAAATAAAATAAAGACAAAAAAGTACTGCTTGAAAGTAGAAAACAGATTTCAGTGTACCCCGAAAGTATAATTTAGCTTTCTGGGCTTTTGGCTTGAAAGAAGGGGTTTTATTTCTAAAATAAACAAGAAATTGAAAAAGAAAAAAATTAACCTTTGCAATTGAACTCAGGTATTTCACAGATCTTGAGAAGGACTGCACCTGTTAGGATCTGACATCTATAGGTATGTAGAGGAGGGGAAGGGAA
>VYZX01029397.1:137229-156899 GCA_013401335.1 Brachypteracias leptosomus | reverse complement strand
ATAGCAATGGGTATGCTACTGTATCAACTTCCCAATGGCTGTTATGAGCTAGCTCGTGGAATATTTTCAATAGCAACAAATGAATTATCATTGACAAGGACAGAAATGGAAGTTAAACATCCTCAGATTATTACCTCTTCACATTAAAAGCAAACCTTGGCTAGATGTTAACCCTAGATCTTATAATTGGCAGTCTAGTAAATTCCAACAAAATGGTGTAATAGGATACATGTAACATATAAGCATAACCATTTTCTGTGTCATGTTTCTGTATGCTTCCACCAATATTTTTGTACAAATAATTAATGCTTTAGAGGCTCATTTTCCCACAAAAGGTAAAAACGAAACCCCAAAATGCTAGCTGTAAATATGCAAACAGCCAAATTTACCCTGGAGGTAACTGCTTTAAGATGGATTAATTTGTTCCTGACACATTATTATTCTTTACTAACTTTGCAGAAACTGTTCCAAGAGCTGTCTTTTCACTGTCAGTAATGCTTGTGCAAAAGCAAAAAAATATCTTGGCAAGACAACAAGACACCAACATAAGCCCAAGGCTATTCTTTTTCTACATAAATTTCAGTGTCAAAATGGTAGGAAAACCAAAATAATTTTCAAGCTGCTAGAGGGTACTGCCAACTGTGAAAAATAGAAAGATAACTATAAACATAATTATTCAAGTGTGTCCTGTTAACTAAGAGGAAGATTTTGAAGGGCTAGCACAGGATTTCCTAAACACATTTTTTCCTGATAAGCAAGACAGACAGATAATGCGCAATTAAGGTGATTTTCTCCTTCGCAAATTAGCTTACAGAGGCAATATTAACCAGGCTGAATTGGTTCCTAGCAGAATGCATGTGGAGGGCAAGCCCTGATGTAGTTTTTAATTCCATTTCTTCAGGATCCCTATTAGATGTTTTGCATAGCAATACCTCCTAAACAAATCCACTTGGGATCAAATTCTAATTATCACTTAAGAATTCAGTGGAAATATGCAGGAGTGAAGGATAAATATTTGGTCCTTAGGCATGCAAAAGAAGAGGTCATATCTGCAGTATTTTTCCTTTTGTAGCAAGAAAGATAAGATTCCCAAAGGATCACTCATATATTGTCACTGGTCTGCAAGTCACTTCAAAAGGTAGATGCATTGGAAAAGCAAAGTGCCCATTGCTGCGATGGCACCTGTTACTTTGACTTGCTGCTCTTCTAGGTACATGGCAAAAGAGGGCAGTGGAGCATTGTACATTTCAACAGATTAAATTAATGATCCCTGCAGATCTTTCATCTACATTTCTTTGCTGCAAAAATTATTACAATACATAAAAAAGCAATCACATTGTATTAATAATATCCAGACAGTTTAAACAGAACATGTCTTAAGCTTTCACTGAAAATGGCATTTCTTTCCTAGCAAGCCTTGTAATCAATTGACTGAAACCTCCTTAAATTGCATGTATTACCTTCCAAATCTGCTGTCACAGGAGGTAATGCACTTTCACTCACTAACAGGACTCTCCATGTTGGCTACATTTGCATCACCTCCTTCATATGCACTCCTGGGAAGCTCACGTTCCTGCCTATAATACAACTCTCCAAGTTTAAAAAGGCCAACAGTAGCTTAGGTGTTCTAACATAGATTGAGTTTTGTTTCTTTTCCTGTGTCACTAATAAAAAACTGTGTTGGGTTTTGCCAATGATGTTCCATGACCAGTCATTGCACATGTTGGGTGCTTTCTTAATTTATTGGGCAGCTCCTTCATCCGAATCCTTCCCAAACATTTCTAGACTCCATCTGCACCATGTCCATCTCTTTATGTATTCATTCATGCAATTTTAAACATTCAGCAACTCCACTGTTGTTCCCATATTTAAGAAAGAGCTTGAAGGTCAAAGATATCTTAAAACATCTCTAGTTTTACATTTTAGTAAAATCAAATCTGAAGTTTGAGTTTGCTTTGGTTTTCAGTTGGAGTCTAGGATGCTGTTGCCTTCCACTGAGAGCAGTGGTTCCCACTTCTGCACAAATTGACATAGATAATATGTAATTAAAAATAATGACATGTTATTTAAGAGGAATGGTCACAATGAAAAACACTGGCCTCTCTACCCAACAACCTTCTTTCACCTTGTCAACAACAGCCTTTAGTCTTTCTTTAAAATGACAAAGGCTTCCAGTGTCAATATACTCCTCTGACTGTCCTTGAGATGGCAGTTCTCTAACCAGATTTATTAGCAAAGCTCTTACTTTCCCATTATAAGCCAAAGACTGGTACTCAAATGTCATTCACTTCAAAATCCAGCAGTTTATTTAATGGCTATAACATATCAGCACTGTCTCCAGTGCTCCTTTGGTGTAAAAAGACAAGGGGATGTGACAAGATACCTTTGATGTGCCATATCCAACCTGAAGTTTGAATTATTTATACGTTTGGAAAATTACATAAAATTATAGTGTAGTGATATGTAACCCGTTACCACTACATTCTCAGATCAAAACACAGTAATCACCAGTAAACATGATTATCTTATTCCAGAGCAGTTACAAGGGTAGCTCACTGGACTGGGATGCATGGAGTCAGTTTATAAGCCTGGTTCTTCCACAGTGCTGGTGGAGAATTCTGGGAAGTCCCCTTAGTCTCCTCGGCTTCAGATTCCTAACCTTTAAAGCAAGGGGGCTAATACTCACCTTTTCTGTAAAGTGTCTGGACATCATGGTGCTACATAGTTTTTATATTTGGAGTACAGAGGCTAGATATTATTCCTGTTATTACACTTTTTGTTCTATTTTTACAGTGCTATTATTCCTACTACTACAGCATTCTGCCTCCAGGGTGCTGGGTCCTGAGCAAACACAATTGCAGGCTGGTCAAAGCCCACCACTGTTTACATTTGGAAAGTGTTCTAGAAGTGTAAGGCCATCCTTTCCATACCAGTGCACTTAAACTTACAGGAAAATCAATAATTTTATCTACAAATTGACTAGGCCTTTTCCAGTAGGTCTTGCTCTGTGTAAAAAGGCACAAACCATCCTCAAATATAAATAGAAAAACCTTGCAATAGTGCTAAACCCACAGATGCTACTATTTTTCTTAAGATGTTTATAGAAATAGTTTTATGTTTGGTTAACTCTCTAAGACACGGAACAGTAGCTTTCTTAATGGAAGAAACGTTGTTTACTCTCTACTTTTATTTACTCACTTTGTCCTTAACTAAGTAATAAAGCAATGTAGTATTTCAGTACCTAATAAGCAATCTAAAATTAATTAACTCTTCCTTTCTTTTCCTTAGTTAGCTCCTCATTTCCTGATTTATGATTCTGTATAGATATGTAGGTTGATTTTTTATATAAAACTATACATAAATTTCTCATTTACATTTTATATTAAATATTCTTAAAATACATAAAGATGAATATATATGTATCACTATTCAAAAAAGTAAGAGCTGAGCACATCCAGGTCAGGTGAAAATCCAAGAGATTTTCCAAATCTGAGTGTTGTCAGTTAGAAGACCACAGGGTCCTCACGGCACTTCAGCACCAAGAAGGGCATTCCACTGCCACATGCCAAAGCTGAGGATGCTCTTGAAATAGAGAATCTTCTACCCAAAGGTGCTGAGTAGGAAAGGAGACAGGTATGGATGGGCCACCGTCTTGACCAGAGGTAAAGTCTATCCAGAAAGTTAATTCAGAAGCGTCTTCAATTTGTGACAGTTTGTTTCCATTCTCACTCCTGTCCTCGCTAGAAGCTGGCATAAATGTCATGAAAAGCCATAGAAGCTTCAGATTGTTGAGAATTCCAGGAGCTACTTTTGAAAACCAAGCAGTCTCACCCTTCATTTCTGGGGAACTGACTCAGCCCATGTAGTTAACTGTGACCAGAATCTAAGCAAAACAAGGAAATCAAAGTCTGTTCAGTGGAAATGGACACATGAGAAGTGATCACTTTTATTTCAAGCACCATTGGTAATAAATGTGTGTAAATATGTGCATATGCATAACATCTCCTTAAACTCACGTTAACAAATCCTTTTGGGGCAAATGTTAATGTAATAGATACCACAGAGAATGTTTTAAAAACCAGAACCATTATGCATGGTTAAAAAAACAGCAAAATGCAGATAATAAGATTTGCTTGTGGTTTTAAATTTAAAAAATCAACTTCTTACACATGAATAAAACAAAATCAAGCTTTCCTCAACAAGGACCATTATTCAAAGGACAAAGTATTCTAAGCCACAAGTGCCATCTGCTACTATTACAGCAAGAGAGAGGAAAATGTAGTCACTTTATGCATTGAAAGTGCTTATTTTCGCCACCTCATGACACTCAAAGGTGATGATAATTTTGCATTTTCCAGCCTGCCCCTATCAGGGCACAAAAACCACTGCCTATGAGTTGAAAGGGAAATCCAGCACAGGTTTCCAGCAGAATAGCTCTGGTGGGAGGAGGATGAGGCTGGTAGGTGGCTGTAGGGCTGTATGTTAGGATAAAAAGGCATGAAGATACTCTGTCAGAACTGAAATCAAGCAGTAGACACCATCCAGCTGATTATGAGAGCAACATCTACATTCTTACAACATTTATATAACTGAAATATTAAGAGGAAAATAAATGGATTTCACAGTTCAAGCATCTGTTCTACTCATAAAATTGTAGCTCAAAGAGAAATGAAGTTACAGTACCAGTGCAGGCATCACAGGAATGTAAAAGAAAGATTGTTCACAGGCTTAACTCAACAAACAGCTATCTTAAAAATAACAAATTAAGAAATGCATCTTCCTACACAGATTAAAATGTTATTTAATAAAATTTTTATCAAACACATTGATACATGCCCAAACTGGGTCACGACATGAGGTTGTTAAGGCATATCACAATAAATTTGGTATTGTGCATTTGAGCTTGTTTTCAAGCCCACACCAAAGGCTGTCACCCACAATACAGCATGTCCTGAAGACACAGTCTAGCTCTACACTTGCTCTCCTCACCAGACAATCAATAACCCCTGTCAGGGTAGACTCTTCTCTCTGTCTTCAAAGTGTCTCAATGTAAGAAATGCATCACAAGGTCTGGCATTCCCAGATTTACTTGGGATTTGCAAATTCCTAAAGGCTTTACCTGCCATCCATCCATCCATGCCATGCCATATTGTACACTAGTTTCTCATTCCAGATATTAGTGAGGTGTCCTGCAAAACTTTTCTCACTCCATTCAGGATGGTCTCTTTCAGTTAGCCCTCTCTTTGCTGAACCTCAAGAGGTTTTTGGTTATTTTTACAGTTATCACAAGAACCCCTTGATTTCTCTAATTATCTAGAGGACCAAACTGTGTATAGTAAGTTTAGTTTGCCTAGCTGACACTCATAAAATAGCAGCAGCATACCCACAACCTTATCCAGGAAAGACTCCTTTTTGGTAGGTACAGAAGTTCTTTGGAGTGCTGATTCTTTCACCTCCTTTCATGAAATCTGTTCAACCAAAGGCATGCACTACATAACTGTATTTTTCAACCACATACCATGAACATTTTTATCTCATGAGGTAATAGCTTGCCTTTTAATTTAGCAACGTTTTATACAGAACACACATTACACATTATTAATAAACATTACTGGTTTTAAGGTCTGTGTGTCACATCAGTCATTGCCAAATCAGTTAAAAAAAAAAAGGATACTTGGCTACATGGGCAGAAGAGTGACAAAGGTGGTTGGATGTCATCCTAGCTACTTCACTTATTTGGCTGCCACTGTCTGAGCCTGAAGAAGGACTTCAACCATTTATTAATGTATCTATGTATCCTCAGACACACAGTCTTTGCTAACAGAAATTGGCACCACTCCACCCAGTCAGCTGAATGTTTTTAACAAATGAACAGCTTCTCCACAGCAAGCAAAATCTTGCCTTCCTTTATGTATCATCCCACATGCCCATAGGATTTTGCCTATGTGATTAAAAGAGAATGACTCACAATAGCGGCTGCAGCATCTTCCAAGCATGTCCCAGCCTCCTCTGCTGTGCTCTACCTTCCAGCTCACCTTATTAGCGAAGCCACAAGGAAGAGGAGAAACCCTTGGCTGATAATAAAGGTAGCACTATTTCATAACACTGTCACAAGTTTATCCTTGGAATTCACAGCACCTCCAACACACAGACTCAAATTAACTTGGTGCCAATGTCTTGTTCCTGAGACAGGAACAGTCAAACATATAATTCCTAAAGGCAACAGGTCCATAGAAGCTCTGGAATAAATACATTAGACATACTATCTATATCCAGTTAATTCACCTGAGTACTCTGTAAAACTTTAAAAACGGAATCATCATGTGAATTTAATACACAATACAGGATCTTGCTGCTTCATACATTACTTAGTTTGAGATCGAAGAGAGCTTTCATAAACTCACCTAAAAAGCAAGTTTTCTCTTCTTTTCCACTTTTAATTTAAAATCTCTCCAGGCTTGCAAGCCCACATGAGAGAAAATACTAAAGTCATTTCAGAAATCTCCAAAATAGCAATTTATGCATTCAAATACGTAGCAGTCTGGGGCTTCTTCCTAGGCTCAAAATGTTTTTCATCATGATTTGATGCATCTTCAAGTAAAAAAATCAACTGAGGTATACAAATGCAGCTTTCCATGAGGTTAATAAAGGCAGTGAGTCTGTGTATTCATGTAAGAGAATCAAAGTTTGAACCCCTCAAAACGGGTGCAGCAGAGAGTGCACTGCAGCTCTCATTTATTTTGGATTTGCACTGAAAATCATTACTCTTGATAGGTTGATCTTGTAATTTGGAATAAACTTGGGTGTACACTGAAATGTCAAAACAAAGCAGGTCCATAGTCACCTTGTGAAACTTCCCTGTTCTCACTGGCGCCTGCCCACCATCGAGTACTGCAGGCAGGTGACACAGCACAACTCCGAGCACTGAGAATAAGGATTTTTCCACCTGAAGAAAAAAATGCACAATGGCCTTATGCATTAAGTGCCCTTTTCTCCAGTACGTATTCTGTTCTCCACCTAAATACAAACTGTGAGTAGACTAGGCATGAGATGACAGGTTTAATGCTGAAGCGTGCAGTTCCCATGGGATTTTCTCTTCAAAGCAGTTCACAAGCCAGGAACTACCTGGAAATCCTACTGCACCATCTACTTCCATGGACATTACAGTTAATGGAACAGGCTTCGTACAGCTGAAGACAAACACCAAGTAAGATAAAAATTGGATAAGATTATGGAAAATATTATACTGCACAAGAGTATGCCCAGCATGATTATATTATTGTCAGAGCAATGTACCTGAATTAATTTCCAGTTCCTGGAAATGTGCTGGAGTCCCCACAGAGGTGTAAGAATTAAACAGGCTATAAGTACATAGTGATTTTTGTCTTTAACCTTCAGGCTACTATCATCTGTGATGGCTTCATTCTCTACACACGTATTAGCACAGTGGTCACTCTGCTCTAGTGATGCACTGGCGTGCACCACTACAGCTCCAGACCATGGCATACCCAGAAGTGTTGTGTTGGAACTGTAGGTGTAAAATGTTAAGGCTGGCCAGGGCTACTGAGGACAGATCCCTACTCTGACCCAGTCTCAGTTCTATGCTTGCATCTTTTTGGTTTACCTGGCTAGCACACATTAAGAGTTAAGGAAGAGAATGCATTACAACAAGCAAGCCATTGCTCATTCCAGCAGAAGACTCTCAACAGTATATTATGGCTCATAGTATCATACAATCCTAGGATAATTCAAGTTGTAAGGGACCTCAGGAGGTCTGTAGTCCACTCTACAGCTCAAAACAGAGCCAGCCTTGATATCAGACCACATTGCTCAAGGGGTCTTCAAAACTTCCAAGGATGGAGGGTACACAGCTTCTCTGGGCAACCTGCCTGATGATATTCACAGGGAAAAAGGTTTTACTTACATCCAATCGTTGCTTCAATTTATGACCATTGTCTCCTATCCTCTCCCAATGCAACACTGTTAAGAGCCCAGCTCTATCTCTTTGGTCACTTTTTCTACACACTGCAGGCAGTGGTACTATTAAGTGCCCACAAAGCCATCCCTTCTCCAGGCTGACCCAGCCCAGCTTCCCTAGCCACTCCTCACAAGTCAAGTTCTCCAGCCCCCACTGTCACTTCTGCTGAACCCCCTCCAGTTTGTCCATGTCTGCCTTGTGCTGGGAGGACCAAAACAGAACATAGTATCTAGATGTGATCTAAGAAGTGCTGTGTAGAGAGGGATAACCCATTCCTTCAATCTATGGGCTGTTCTGTTCATACAGCCCTGGAGGCTGTTGGTCGCCTTTGCCTGTAGAGCTCACTTTCAGTTCACTGTACACCATCACCCCAGGGCTTCTTCTACACAGCTGTTCTCCAGCTCATCCATCTACAGCTGGTGGCATGGCTGAAGCACTTCCCACCATGATGCAGAATCTAACATTTCACTTTGCTGAGTTTCATGAGGTTCCTGTTGGCCCACTCTCCCAGCCTGCCGAGGTTTCCCTGAATGGCAGCTCTGCCCTTGGATCTATTGCCTGGGTCCCCAAATTTGACATCACCTGCAAATGTAAGAAGAGTTCACTCTGTCATCTCCTACAGGTTGAGAGACAGAGGAAAAGTAAGTATTGGAAACTATCCTGTACGTTGTCAATGAACTCCTAGGTGGCTTTAAAAAGTCACTGGATCCCCCTCATAGCTTTTTTCCTCCATAAGGAAAATCTGGATGGCAGATTTGAATGCTTTGGGCAGTACATTAAGAGCCTAGGGAGAAAATTTCTATTCAGATCTTGATATCATTAATTATTATCATCATTATTGCTACTTGCTTCCTGAGGTCACGTTTGTTCCCTAGCAGGGGTCAACAGGACTCATAGGGATTTACAGGGAATATGTCCTTGTAAAAATGCATTACAAAGGTTTTACCTCCTCTCACTTCACAGACTGGCAGTGCTCAGACTCCTGCAATTCCTACACTCTTTTGTGCCAAAATCCTCAAACTGAGGTGAATACTCAGGCTGCAGCAGTCTGAGGGCAGAGGTTGGTAGGTGCAGTAATGTACCATCTCTCTGCTTCATTGCATCAATGAATAAATGTATATTCCTTAGCTCTTAACTCACACTGCAAATGGTTTGGGTTGGAAGGGACCTTAAAGATCACCTTGTTCCAGCTCTCCTGCAATTGCTCAAAGCCCCATCCAACCTGACCTTGAACACTTCCAGGGATGGGGCATCCATGGCTTCTCTGGGAAATCCATTACAGCGTCTTGCCACCCTCATAGAAAAGAATTTCTTCCTAACATCTAATCTAAACCTACTCTCTTTTAGTTTAAAACCACTTTGCTCCTTGTTCTGTCACTACAGGCTCTGGTAAAAATTTTTCTTTTAAGTCCCTTTTATGTATTGAGTGGCCACAATAAAGTATCCTCAGAGACTGCTCTTCTCCAGGCTGAACAACCCCAAGTCTCTCAGATTTTCTTAAGAGAAGAGTGTTCAAGCCCTCTGATCATCTTTGTGGCCCTCCTCTGCAACTGCTCCAACAGGCCCATGTCCTTCTTATGCTTCTGGGGCCCCAGAGCTGGACGCAGTACTACAGGAGGGGTCTCATGAGAGCAGAGTAGGCAGGGAGACTTGCCTCCCTCAATCTGCTGGTTACATTTCTTTTGATACAGCCCAGGATACAGTTGGCTTTCTGGACTGCAAGTGCACATTACTGGTTCGTGTTGAGCTTCTCATCAACCAACACTTCCAAGTCATTCTCCTCAGGGCTACTTTCAATCCATTTTCCACCCAGTCTGTATTTGTGCTTGTGACTGCCCTGACCCAGGTGCAAGACCTTCCACCTGGCCTTATTGAACTTCACTAGATTTGCACAGGCCCATCCTTCAAGCCTGTCAAGTTCCCACTGGATGACTTCCCTTCCCTCTAGCATGTTGACCACACCAGATCACACCACACCACATAGCTTGGTGTTTTCAGCAAACTTGCTGAGGCTGCACTCAATGCCACTATCTATGTCACCAACAAAGATCTTAAGAGTGCTGGTCCCAATACCAGCCCCTAAGGAACATCACTCATTACTGGTCTCCACTTGGACATCGAGCTGTTGACTGCAACTCTCTGAATGTTTCAAGGAAATTCCTTATCCACTGAGTGGTCCATCTGTCAGATCTGTGTCTCTCCAATTTAGAGACAAGGATGTCATGCAAGACAGTGTCAAATGTTTTGCATAAGTGCAGGAATATGGTACTAGTTGCACTTCCCTTATCCACCAACGCTGTAATCCTGTCAAAGAAGGACACTAAATTTTTCAGGCACAATCTGCCCTTGGTGAAGCCTTGTTGGCTGTTGCAAATCACCTCCATATTTTCCATGTGCCTCAGCATAGTTTCCCAGAGGATCTGCTTCATGATCTTGCTGGGCACAGAGATGAGACTGAATGGTCTGTAGTTCCCTGGGTCTTCCTTTGTTCACTTTTTTTAAACGGGGTTATTTTTCCCCTTTTTCAGTCAGTGGGAATTTCATTGGGCTGCCATGACTTCTCAAATATGATGAACAGTGGCTTTGCCACCTCATCTCCCAGTTCCCTCAGAACCTGCAGATTCATTTCATCAGGTCCAATGAACTTGTGCACATTCAGGTTCCTTGAACCTGATCTTCTCCTACAGTGGCCAGTTCTTCATTCTCCCAGTCCATGCCTTTGCCTTCTATGACTTGGGCAATGTGGCTGGAGCACTTGCTGGTAAAGACTGAGGCAAAGTTATTAGGTATCTCAGCCTTCTCCATATCCCAGGTAACCAGGTCTCCTGTTTCTTTCCAAAGAGGGCCCACATTTTCCCTACTGATGTACCTATAGAAACTTTTATTGTTGCCCTTGATGTCCTTGGCCGAAATTAATTCTAACAGGGCTTTACCTTTCCTAACCTGATCCCTGGCTGCTCAGACAATTTCTCTTTATTCCTCCCAGGCTACCTGTTCTTGCTTCCACCCTCCACAGGCTTCTTTTTTGTGTCTGAATTTGTTCAGGAGCTCTTTGTTCATCCAAGCAGGCCTCCTGACGTTTTTGCCTGGTTTTGTTTTCATTGGGATATATTGCTCCTGAGCTTGCAGGAGGTGATCCTCGAACGCTAACCAGCTTTCTTGAGCCCCTATTCCCTCCAGGGCTTTATCCCATGGCACTCTACCAAGCAGATGCATGAAGAGTCTGCTATTCTGAAGTCCAGGGCAGTGAGCTTGCTGCGCGTCCTCCTTGCTACCCTAAGGATCTTGAACTCCCACCATTTCATGGTCACTGCAGCCAAGTTCAATTATGCTATGTCAGTCACCAGAAATATACACTGATGAGTGTCTTTCAGTGTGCTCACAGTGTCTTCCTTTTATCTTCACTAATATCAAGACTTCATTAAACTCCTATCTAGTTATAGTCCCTATTAAGCATGTCAGAATGGTATTGCAGCAGAAAATACAAACAAATCATTAGAATGTTTAGTTTTAAGCCTGTTTACATATACATATCTCAAAATGATAGTATGTTCAGCAGTACTGAAAGAGCTATATAAGAAACATGTCCTGCAAGTTAGCTATGTCATACATACTGCATGAAGACCACAACTTAATGAAGATCTTGTTTAATTTTTTCTGTAGGTATCATGATCAGTTTGTTGGGTATTTATTTAATATGGTTCACAGTGCATGAAACCTATCTCTGAAATGGATACTGAATATCAAATAAAATTTTCTTTGTGTGTCCAAGTTTACCCGAATATGCAAAAAATATGGAAGAGGTTATTCATACAAAAGGCGCTCTTTTTCCACCCCTCATGGTGTATACATTCCATGTTCCACACAAACACAAACATTCTGTCAGGCAGGCTTTATATAAAACACCATAATACCCAAAAAATATCATAATCATGTAGCAGGTTTCACTGTGCATAAGTTTTAGTACTTCATGGTGGTTTCTTTCCTCCTTTGCACTTAAAGACATAAGCACAAAAGGCGTATTACATGAAAGATTTGTACTTTTGTAAGGTCTTGACTTACTGTTTTTAGCCAAAACATTACAATTCTCCTATCTTCTCTCTGAGGTGCTCTTTGCTCATATATATTTCGTGGTTACAATAGTTTGATTACCTAACGGCCTTTTCCCCTAGTACTGTGGGCTTCATCTCTTTGAGAACAGTGGAAAAAATATAATCTATTTGTTATTAATGTATTTCTTCTAGCCTATAAAACCTGAACTCCTTTTTTTTCAAAGTGAATAGAGTGTTAGCATTTTCCTCATGAGAAGAATTTATTTATAATTTCAATGTACAATATCATTCATGTTTGATCACAAAGTCCTCAAGAAAGCACCTGCAACACTATCTGGTTTTAAAGTAAATGCATACTGGGCAATCATAGAACCAGGTTTCAAGAATAAAGGAATAATATCCAAGTAAAGATTCTCAGCTCATTCTAGAAATGCAGATTTCTAATTCAATCACACAGATTGTACATAGGTATGTGCACATATACACACACATGTGTATGTGTGTGTATATACATATATCCACTTTCTGTAAAGGAAAGGGGCAATTTTTGTCCTGTGAGCTTAGCATTTTACTCTACATTAAAATTTGAATACTCTGTGGAGTCTGTTCTTCCATCTTGATGTAACATTCTTCCTTCTTCCTTTTCCCATTCCTTTAACTTTCTTAATAAGCCACAATCAATTTTTTTTCCACAGCTTTTTCTCAACTATAATACACACTCATAATATGCTCTACAAAGAAACTCTGAATGTCACCTTATTGGTATCCTTTACATATTATTTAATTTAATGGTGACTCATGAAAACATCAGTAAGAATCTTTAGTATTCCAAAGCNATGTTGACCACACCAGATCACACCACACCACATAGCTTGGTGTTTTCAGCAAACTTGCTGAGGCTGCACTCAATGCCACTATCTATGTCACCAACAAAGATCTTAAGAGTGCTGGTCCCAATACCAGCCCCTAAGGAACATCACTCATTACTGGTCTCCACTTGGACATCGAGCTGTTGACTGCAACTCTCTGAATGTTTCAAGGAAATTCCTTATCCACTGAGTGGTCCATCTGTCAGATCTGTGTCTCTCCAATTTAGAGACAAGGATGTCATGCAAGACAGTGTCAAATGTTTTGCATAAGTGCAGGAATATGGTACTAGTTGCACTTCCCTTATCCACCAACGCTGTAATCCTGTCAAAGAAGGACACTAAATTTTTCAGGCACAATCTGCCCTTGGTGAAGCCTTGTTGGCTGTTGCAAATCACCTCCATATTTTCCATGTGCCTCAGCATAGTTTCCCAGAGGATCTGCTTCATGATCTTGCTGGGCACAGAGATGAGACTGAATGGTCTGTAGTTCCCTGGGTCTTCCTTTGTTCACTTTTTTTAAACGGGGTTATTTTTCCCCTTTTTCAGTCAGTGGGAATTTCATTGGGCTGCCATGACTTCTCAAATATGATGAACAGTGGCTTTGCCACCTCATCTCCCAGTTCCCTCAGAACCTGCAGATTCATTTCATCAGGTCCAATGAACTTGTGCACATTCAGGTTCCTTGAACCTGATCTTCTCCTACAGTGGCCAGTTCTTCATTCTCCCAGTCCATGCCTTTGCCTTCTATGACTTGGGCAATGTGGCTGGAGCACTTGCTGGTAAAGACTGAGGCAAAGTTATTAGGTATCTCAGCCTTCTCCATATCCCAGGTAACCAGGTCTCCTGTTTCTTTCCAAAGAGGGCCCACATTTTCCCTACTGATGTACCTATAGAAACTTTTATTGTTGCCCTTGATGTCCTTGGCCGAAATTAATTCTAACAGGGCTTTACCTTTCCTAACCTGATCCCTGGCTGCTCAGACAATTTCTCTTTATTCCTCCCAGGCTACCTGTTCTTGCTTCCACCCTCCACAGGCTTCTTTTTTGTGTCTGNAATATGGTTCACAGTGCATGAAACCTATCTCTGAAATGGATACTGAATATCAAATAAAATTTTCTTTGTGTGTCCAAGTTTACCCGAATATGCAAAAAATATGGAAGAGGTTATTCATACAAAAGGCGCTCTTTTTCCACCCCTCATGGTGTATACATTCCATGTTCCACACAAACACAAACATTCTGTCAGGCAGGCTTTATATAAAACACCATAATACCCAAAAAATATCATAATCATGTAGCAGGTTTCACTGTGCATAAGTTTTAGTACTTCATGGTGGTTTCTTTCCTCCTTTGCACTTAAAGACATAAGCACAAAAGGCGTATTACATGAAAGATTTGTACTTTTGTAAGGTCTTGACTTACTGTTTTTAGCCAAAACATTACAATTCTCCTATCTTCTCTCTGAGGTGCTCTTTGCTCATATATATTTCGTGGTTACAATAGTTTGATTACCTAACGGCCTTTTCCCCTAGTACTGTGGGCTTCATCTCTTTGAGAACAGTGGAAAAAATATAATCTATTTGTTATTAATGTATTTCTTCTAGCCTATAAAACCTGAACTCCTTTTTTTTCAAAGTGAATAGAGTGTTAGCATTTTCCTCATGAGAAGAATTTATTTATAATTTCAATGTACAATATCATTCATGTTTGATCACAAAGTCCTCAAGAAAGCACCTGCAACACTATCTGGTTTTAAAGTAAATGCATACTGGGCAATCATAGAACCAGGTTTCAAGAATAAAGGAATAATATCCAAGTAAAGATTCTCAGCTCATTCTAGAAATGCAGATTTCTAATTCAATCACACAGATTGTACATAGGTATGTGCACATATACACACACATGTGTATGTGTGTGTATATACATATATCCACTTTCTGTAAAGGAAAGGGGCAATTTTTGTCCTGTGAGCTTAGCATTTTACTCTACATTAAAATTTGAATACTCTGTGGAGTCTGTTCTTCCATCTTGATGTAACATTCTTCCTTCTTCCTTTTCCCATTCCTTTAACTTTCTTAATAAGCCACAATCAATTTTTTTTCCACAGCTTTTTCTCAACTATAATACACACTCATAATATGCTCTACAAAGAAACTCTGAATGTCACCTTATTGGTATCCTTTACATATTATTTAATTTAATGGTGACTCATGAAAACATCAGTAAGAATCTTTAGTATTCCAAAGCGGTACATCAAAACATTCAAAATAAGGACGTAATTCTCAACAGCAGCCAGTGTTATGAGCCCCTCCAAGCTGAAGTTCAAATTTTCTCATTTTGGCAAAATTTTGAAAGCTATCGGAGTACCTCTTACAAGAGCAGATGCTGTTGTGCATCTACGTGAACCATATTAGCTACACATATTAAAAGCAGCATGCTAAAATAAAATTTTTAAAAAGCTATTTTAAAGGGTGTTTACTTGAAAAGCCTAGCTTAATGTAGAACAACAAATAAGCAAATGTGTGCTGCTTTCCAATACAATCATCATTTTGTCAGCCCACTTCAGGAAAATCAATTCATGCAGTTTGTCTACAAACGGTGTTATGCACTAAACAGTCACAGTTCAGGATGCAAAAGAGAAAACACTCATGCACTGCAGGAAAACTAGGGGAGAAATCATCTGCTGGGAAACAGCAGTGGAATTTTTCCATAGGTTTTAATGTCCACTTCCAACCCCAAACCAGTGTCATGCAGGAAGGAGGGAGCACACCAGGCAAGTATACGTAGGTACCTGCTGTGTGTGCAGAATCTGCTCTTTAGGTGAAGGGCAAATGCTCCTGTTCTTCATAACTTCATTACAACACCCCCAGAGTTTGTATTAACATTATCAATACGAGATCATTATTTTAGCAAAGAAAGATGAAAAGATACAGCCTGCTCATGCTGCAGGTTTAACACACTTGTTACAGTGATACTGTATTCCCTAACACTGCCCCAAAACTTGTTTTTTAAAGGTCCCTGCCAGTCTCAAGCATTATATTCATGGCATAAATCATACAATTAATCCCCATAATCCCATCTCCAAGATGTTTATAAATATACAAATCATCCCAAGCACTTGTCACATTACCAATAATCAAAGGGTCACAGATTTTAAGGCCATGAGGAATGACTATGAAATCATCCTGTCTGACCTCCTGCATAAAACAGACAGCAAAAAGTTGTTCTACGTTGAGCCTTCCACCAAATGGGGCTGGAGCTGTGTAGGGCAGATTTACATGTCCTGCCCGACAGCGTTTTGAAGGTTGCTCTAGTTTACACTCACCTGGAGGGAAAATGTACGGCACAGCACTCATATGACCCAAGGACATCTCGAGGATGCAGCACTGGCCATCCTTGGACCTTGGCTAACCTTTTGTCTCCATGGAGACCCTCCTAAGCTGTTCATTTTAAGCTTGTTTTAGGAAAATGGTATAAGATAAACAGAGGGCATACCATGAAGACACTGATTTATTAATACATTTTATAAGGAAGGAATTAGAAAATAAGTAAACCTGTGATGCTCGTTGTCCAGCTACACTTACATGCCACCTCCAGAAAATATTTAATAAACCTTCAGAGAATTTGTCCAAATAGGGACCGAGTAAAGAATGATTTGTCCAGAAACACTGCATGTTTAAGTCAGATGTGACGGGGTTCCTGGGACCATGCTACAGCACGCTGCCTTGCAGTAGGAATTAATCCATAAAATTCATTACACTTCTGCTGATGAAGCAGTAGTAACTTCTTCACAGTCTTTTTCAGACAAAAAGCCAAAGCTCTGAAATATCCTTTTACACAATGCTTGAATAGCCTATTAAATTGCTTTTGGACTAATAACACACTTTCAGCCTATGACATTACCAATTTTTGCAATATGGTAAAGATTTCTCTTGGCTCAAGCAGGAACATGATAATAAGTCTACTTTGCCTTGAACAAAAGTACTAATCATGATGATAAAACTCATGACAAAAAACACTTACAAGTGATCTATATCTGCCTGTTGTTATTGTAGTTTGTATCTCAGTTGGAGATGACATTTCAGATATCACCTTTGAAACACTACCATACATTATGAGAGAGCAAGCTGATGAAAATTGTTGAGTTGGGGCAGGAGCACCTAATAACACTAAATAAATATAAAATCATCACCAAACTTCTGAGCAAGCAAGTAAATAAATGTTAAAATAAGGTTTGTAGGCACTCCATTGTAACTGATTTGCCCTTATTTACTGATAGTTCTACCAACTTCACTAACATCCTGCTGTTTCAAATTCACATGCAAATCTGTCAATACTTTTCTGACTCCATCAATACCAACTGCAAAATTCCACACTGACCACAGCAAGGCCAGGATCTCATCCTCTTATATCAGGAGTCGCAACAGTAAGGAAAGGTGAGTTTCATATCTGTAGGGTTTTGAGTTTGTTAATACACAGTAATGAACACACAGAGTATTGACTGAAAGCTGACAAATCGTGACTTCAACTATAAATCAAATACAATATTGCTATTCCTTGCTCTACTTATTTTTCTGTTGTGCTAGGCTGGAAAATACCCATTAGTGTTTATACAAATGCATATATACATATTTTTTTATAAACACATATATGCATTTACCTTATTTAGAATAAAAGCTTTTAGAAAAAAAAAATTTCCACATCTTGCCTCCTAGAAAGTATATGCTTAAAATAACAATGGGCCAAATGGAAAATCTAATGGTCAGATAATAACAGAATTGACTGTTTCACAGTTTCTGCAAATATTGTGCTGATTAACATTGGTTACGATGAGTACTATAAAATACGTTTGGTCATATCAACACTTCAGACATTTAATCATGCACACACGTATCTGTCAATATTTAAAGTTTCATGAAAATCATTTTCATTTGACATGTTCCATCTAGTTCCATAACTAACAGCTTGAAATACTGGTTTACCATAAAATAATTAAAAGTAAATGGCAAAGCTTCTTCAACCGTATCGTCCACTAGCTCCTGCCAGCTGAGAGAGGGGAAGAAGGTGCTCACTGCTCTTAATTCAGAAGAGAACATGTGACACAACCTGACATGTCGAAGTGTGAAGAGCTTTTTGCCACTTACGTTAAAAAAAGTGTACTGACTGGTGAAACTGCAAAAAACATTTAAAGAGGAGGACTTGGAGGTTATTTTATTTCTACATAATTAAACGCATAAGGAGAAGAGAGCTATGGCTGTTTTTAAATGCCTTTAAGACCTTCCCCCTCCTCCTCCCTTCTTCCCTTTCTGTTCAGAGCTGTTGAGTAACAGACATTTCAGAATGTGGGGAAGTAAACAAATACATTGCTACTGTAGTTGCAGGGCAAGGAAACATTGATGTCACTGCTGCTATAATCACATTAGTAGGGTGCGTTAATGGTAATGTCATGTTTGATCAACTAGTCAGGGCACAAGCCCTTCGAAATACAGTCTGAACAGAAGCACAGCCCAAAACAGCAAGAGAATCGACTTCCGAACAGTTTCCTTCCAAATACAGACCCCCGTTGCAAAGGTGAGCATTCGATCACCAGCACTCAATGTCAAATCATCCTGAATCACACAATTACACTTTACACTTGGCTATGTCCCAGCTTCGTGTTGAAAAATCAACACAAATTTGATTTTTCTCTTATTCCTCACTGCACACCCACACCCGCACCCTGTGGTGTCCGAATACATCCCCACCAGGGATAACACACAACACCTGGAGTTAGCTCCTGGTCCTGACGTTTCTCTGTCAAGGACAGAAACATTTGTAGCCCAAGTGTTTAGGACCATTTTTGCTTTCAGTAGGTCTTTTCCACTTTAAAAACAATGTGTTGCTGTCTCTCTATTTTAACACACGGTATTCAATAGCCAACGACAAATTCTCTCAGGTAGGAAAACAGCTGGGCAGGATATGTCTCATGTAGTGCCCCAGCACTCTCAGCACATAGATGTTCACCAATTCTGTACTTTTTTATCAACATTTTCTGACGTTGGCTGGCTTGGGCATGTGTTCAACCCTTGAGTGTTAACCCTTTTACGGAGAGTAGCGTGTAGCAAATTCAGTGTCAGTGAGAACAGGCAAGGACCGCTGCCATCCAGAACTTCCCATGAACATTTTTTCTGTCATCTCCCCCACTTCCTTCCACCAACCTGCCCCAGGGAAGGAGAAACTCATCCCGCTTCGCACCCCCTCCCCAAAGTCCGCCTGCTGGTGCCCGCCGGACTCCCTACATCTTCCCCTTCATTTGCCATTACTTCCCCCATTTGCCCCCGGACTGATAACGCGTTGGCTTTCCCCCGTCCCCTGGGCTCACCTTTTCGGTCTGCCTGGCGGCGCAGCCACCGCCTGCATACCAATGTGGGGCCGCAAAGGCAGTGCCGCCCTCTCCCGCATATTCGGTTCCAGCCCCCGGCCTCGGTCCCCGGCCCCCGGTGGCTTCCGCGGGCGCGCTGCCTTTTTTGCGCGTTGTCACCTCAACACATTTAAAGCGGGGGGACACGGGGACTGGCACGACTGATGCCGGCCAGCAGGACGGGTCTTGCATGTCCCCTGGGGACCCGCAGAGATGCGCGCAGCAGGCGCTCAGGCGCACGCATCCACTGGTACCCGGGGGGGTGTGTGTGTGTGTGTGCGGCGTGGGGCGCCTGAGCCACATTCCTGTGCGTGTGTGAGTGTGTGTGTGTGTCTGAGTGTGTGTTTGTGTGTGAGTGTTTGTGTGTGAGTG
>VYZX01029397.1:124196-136913 GCA_013401335.1 Brachypteracias leptosomus | reverse complement strand
CCATCCACGGGAGCGGGGAAGTTGCGGGTGGGACGCGACGGGCGCCGCCGCCCCCGCTCCCCCGGGAGCCGCCGGCAGCGCGGGCAGCGCTGGCTGGGACCGCGCCGGCCGCCGTGTTCCGCCCAGCCGAGATTTTTTTTCCCTCCCTTCGCCGTTGTTCGCCCCCACCTCCCTCCTCCCTCTCCCTCCTCCTCCTCCGCCGCCACCGCCTCCTGCTCTCCCGCCCGCCCCCCGCCGCCGCCGCGCCGCGGGGAAGTCCCGCTGCCTGGGTGCGTGCCGTGGTTGTAACTGCGGGCTGGTGCGAAGCACCGGGATTGCCTTTCCCCGCCCGCCTTCTTCCGCCGCACCGGGTGTCTTCGCTGTCCCCACTGCCCGCTGGAGACCGACCGGGTGCTGGGGAGAACGGCTGAGGCTTGTCCCTGTTTCCTAAGCGGAGAGGTCACCCCTCCCCACCTCCGGTAAAATTAAAAGGTTTTTTTTTATTCTGGCAGGTCGGCACGGGTCATCACCCGACAAGAACCCCCTTGTGGCTCTGTGACCTTTGGTGCATACACCAAAGGCGCCACAGGACGGATAGCACAAAAATGGGACAGAAAGATGGAAATAAGATGAAAGGCCGTCGCTTGCACGCTCACCCCCTAACAGCAGCTTCGGTGCTCAACGTGCCCCAGAGTTCTGTAGCGCCAGAGGTGTCCATACAACGTCACATCACACACACACCAGCTTTGGCACTCACAACATGAAGTGTGTCCAAACACCTGCCTGCCAGCCCGGCACATAAGGGTGGGACTGACTGGTCTCCCTGGCAAGGAACAAGGTGTCCTGAGACCAGCCCTGCACTGGGAAGCAACCAGAGATGCAGACACCTTTGCCTAAGGTCACCTATGCAGGTGGCCAGCAGGAGCACATGTGGTGGGACACAGATTGCTCATACAGAGTAAAATGCTTCTGGTGCAATGTGAGGAGTTTTCACCTTGGATGTCTAGTGAGGACAGAGACAGGTGCATCTTCACAGAAGGTGCTCGCTGGAGTTCAGTTCTGGGTGCAACCATATTAAAAATACAGAAACACTGAGGAAAGTCGTGGAACCATGTAAGATAGGGCTGAAAGATGCCTTGAGACATCACTTCCCAAGGACAAGAGCAACTAACTTTTATCAAGAAAAACAAGGAAAGATTAAAACTTCAATAGATCTAAACTGGATAAACAAAGGATAATCAAGTTTGAGAGGAAGAAGGTAAGATAATGCTCTATAGGTATTCCAAGCAAGCTAGAGGAAAAAAATCTTATTAATGCTGAGCATGGGGATTTAAGAAAGCAATGGAAAGAAATGTGAAAGAGAACTGCTAGGCTGTTAAATAAGGACACTTCTGACACTGAAATATATACAGAGTATGAGGGAATATCCCAAGTGAATGTGTTACAGGACACATTACTCAACTTTTTGAAAAAGCTCAGCGTTTTCATGCAGGAGAAATGGTCAGCTCTTTAGGGACACCCACCATGCTGCCTCTGTCTCTAGTGTTTTTAGTTCCTCATCTGCAAAATGCAGATGGCCATGTTTCCTTCTCCTTTCAGTGTGACTGCCTTGCACAGTGAGGCTTTCACTGAACATTTTTTCATTTGAAATAATTTCATCTTGGCTGGAGCTGTAATGCTACTGAGGTACACATTCATAAAATGCAGCTTGGACTCCAAACAACAACTTTGCTCAGTAGTTTATTCTCCTCATTTCAAAGCAGGGCTAGATTCTGAAGGCAGGCAGTTAGGTGTTTACATCAGATTCTTTGAGACATCAGAAACATCCTGTTTTTTTCTAATCTGCTTGCTGGACATCAATATTTCCTTTGTAGGAAGGTGTAATTCCACATAGACTGGTTGTTCAGCTGATTCTCACGCTCGAGCATTCGCATGTTGCCGTCCGCCTTCTTTGGCTTGTCAGGTCTGGAGAAAGTGGTACCCAACCTAGCAGTGTCAGACACAGCAGTAACAATGGCATGACGCTGTACCGAGGGGTGGCTGATACCTCCGTACTTGTCAGCAGGAAAAGCAAAATAGTGCACCATCATTTCTAAGCCCAAAACGTGGCTGATTGTGTAACGTGTGCAATCTGTTCTGAACAGGTTTTTAATTCCGCTTATTTAATTTGCATGTACTTATGCACAAGGGCATCCCTGAGTAATTAAAAATATATAGCCTCTCCATGTTTGATGTTCTGTCACTGGCGGAGTCTGAGCCAACACAGAAATCACAAGTTAAAAAGCAAATATATTGCCAAAGCTGTCCTTAGTTGAGAAAGCTGGTTTATACAAGGAAGTAAACAAAAAACCATCTTAGTTTTCAGATGTCTTATTAGTAAGCAGTGGGGAAGAAGGAAATCGATCTTTGCCAAGTGAAGAGAGATAACAGTGACAGAAAAATCATTTTAATTTCCACCTTGTAAGCTGATATTAAATTAGATAGGAATACTAATACATGTAGCTTTTAGTTTTCTCTTTCTTGATTCCCTTTGAAAATGTGCTGCAGCAAATACACATTTGCAAGGAACAACATGCACGAAAGATGGGTAAAAAGACCCACAGTCACAAAATGCAGGCAGCTTTAAATGCCCAAATTAAATCCCGTGCTAATGTACCGAATGCTTATGCGATATAGATGGCACAAGGAGACCAGGATATTTCTTGTTAAGTTCCCAGGCAACCTTAGCCAATATGAAGTTATCACCACTCCCCTTCAGTTCTCCAGTCCTCCTGCCAGGGTGTTTATTCAGACCAGAAAGAACCTATTGGAAAGGCAGGGTCGGTTTTATATTCCCAGGCTTGACCAGTTTATGTCACCACAGATTCCGCTGGCGGGGATAAATCCTACCAGCGCATAGCACATCCCTGGTCTGGGAGGGGATCCAAAGCCATCAAATCCCCAGGAGTGGGC
Organism: Brachypteracias leptosomus; assembly: GCA_013401335.1. Lineage (NCBI taxonomy): Eukaryota > Metazoa > Chordata > Aves > Coraciiformes > Brachypteraciidae > Brachypteracias > Brachypteracias leptosomus. Next base: position 133,982 of record VYZX01029397.1, on the reverse strand, counting down.
TGTGGTGTTTGAGAAGGGAACAACCAGGGGTCTGTGGTGGTGGATAAGGCTTGTGCCGACAGAGCTGGCTGCTTGGAGGAGTGGTAACTACTAATCCTCTCTCACCATAAACCCAAGACTGGCAGCAGTGCAAACCCAATGCATTTCCCTCTTGCGGTGAAGACAGGGTCAAATTGGGAGGAAGACTGATGAGTTCAGGTTGAAATAAATAACATTTTTAAATTTCTTTACCAATTAAAACATCTAGCCAGTCTAATGTCTTTCTTTTTTAGAGCATTTGTTTTTACATGTAATTTCAGGGGTGTCAGTGAAAGGCTTATGATTTACACTGGTGTTAGCTGGAGGTGATTCCAGTCCAGAGAGTCAAACACAGGCTGATAATGGCTAAACACCATCTTTCATTGCACGTCCCATTTTCAACGGCTTCATGGAAATTTTAAATGCAAAAAGCTGTAAGGAGATATACTCTGGTTTATTAGAATGATTTTGAAACTCACAGAACAATTCCTTGGAGAGCAAATGTCAGAAGCATGTCTAAGATGCCCCATAAATGCACATGGCCAACTGTTCCTGGAATGTGTCTGCACTAAAAAAGGCCACACATGTTAGAAATATTGAAGGCAATTGTCAGCAAGCAAGCTTGAGTATGGCAATTTGTCTGGCATTGCTGCACGGCGCTCAATGTGTATTAATTTAACCCAACCCCCAGTCTATTGTCTTAAAAATAGATATATTCAGTATTTTTTGCTGTAGTTTTATCACTGACTTCAACAAACCCAGAATTTTACCTAATTACAAGAAAGCACAATTAAATTAGTGAAAATTAGAGTCTAATCTAATAAATGAGTACTTGACTATGAGCAGAGCCATAGGAAAATATGTTGTTTAAGGGACCAATGTTGTGTTTCAGAGCCTTCCACCTCTATAGCATCTTTCAAATAGTTTCCAAACCAGAAGTAATCACGAGTTGATGGAACAACTGCCTGGCAGCTGACTCTGTAGCTTTAGTGATTTTCTGAGTGGATGTATGTCTATATCATAAAAACACTGATGCAAGTGGCACTGATTAGATTGGACAAATCCACAGATTACATGTCAGGCCTCAAATGCTGCTTTTTAGGCCAAAATGTGCTGCTGCCGAGACAGTGTCTGTTCTGTGAATTAGAAGAGAGTTATCAGTCATCTCATGTTTCATGATGATGGGCACAGCATAAAAGTCTGGGCAGATGTGAACACGCGGCATGAAGAGCAATCAAACAAACAAAACAGATCTCCCTCTCAAACAAGGGAGCCAGAAAACAAGCTCTGAGTTATCAGTGATTTTAATTAATTAATGGACCTCCCTCTGGTCAGTTATTTGGATGGTGCAAAGTCATGAGAAAACTCAAAATATAAGAGTTCATAATCCATCTGCATTATTCAGTAGATGCAGTGTAATGTAAGGGATTGTAAAACTTCAGAGTTTGGAAAGATTCATAGCAAGGAAAGATATCAAGTAGTGGTCATTTATAGGAAAAGAAAAAAAAAGCTTATTTGCCACTGTAAAGAACAGATTAAATGAGTCCTCTGCACAACACAGCTTTGAAAAAAAGATGTTCTTTATAGAATACTCAAGAGTAGAAATGCAGGAAGGAGACAGGAGTTACATATTGTCATGCTGCATCACATCAGTAATACCCTCCTGGGGTACTGGAGCTCCACTTTCCAGGTTAGAGTGTTTGGGAAAAGAAAGGCAAGAAAAAGCAACTAAAATTACTCAAGGCTGTAAGAAGGAATCTTTATCAAATCAAAGACTCAAATTGGGACAGAAAATCAGCTAGCTCTACTTTTCCAGTCTCTCTTGAAGCTGCGGACACAAGCCCTCCTAGCTTTCCATGAGAGATGACAGAAGAGCATGGCCAATTCTGTTTGTCTTTGGGCTTACTCAGAGCCCCCCAGGCATTGTACAGAACATCTGCCTTATGGCACAGGCAATTATATTTGAGGTGCTGTTTGTTCTGTTCCCTCACACACTTACTGCTGGGGCTGCCCTTGTGCTGCTCCTGATCCAAAACTGAAACCCCATCCCAGAAAAAGAGGGAAGATGGTTCATGTAGTGGTGCAGCAACTAGTGTGGCCTGGACATAGGGACCATGTTCACTCTTTTCCTTGGGTGGAGTTTCATCCTTTACCTAGTTAAGACTGTGGTTGATGCCAGCTGGATTTATTCTTAATGTCATTGTCCACTAGAGCAGCTCATAGCGTTGGTAACAGATCATGAGAGCAAGTTATATGGCCCTGTGGTTATGCAGCAGAGTTGAGACTCAGACAGTCCCATTCCTGCCTGTAGCACTGATTCGCTATCCAAATTTGGATGATTTACTTAATTCTTCTATCCAGTAGGAGAAGAGAGTGGATATGATTGCATTGTTGTATTGCTGTGAATGTAACTTTGCAAAATACTGCATGTTCTTGAATATCAGCCTTTTTCAGATATCAGCCACCTGTTATTGGAGCTCAGGGAGGAGGAACATGTGATTTGACAGATAGACTTCCCTGACGAGAAAAGTCAAGCTGTTTAGAGAATAAAGGTACTCTTCAAATTGCCACTAGCGCAAACCCCAGCTGCACTTTTGTTCTTCATTTTTATCTACGGGAATTTGAAAACATGGAATAAACTCAGCAAGAGTGTTAAGGAAAAGGAAAGGCAAAGGAGAGGCAAATTGTCCACCAAGGCTTTTGATACTTGTCTTTCAGATCAGAGGACAGAAGAGAGCTTATGGAAGGTGCACATCCATGCAAAGAGGCAGCTAATATGACTCAGCTATGTTTCCATCAGATTTCAAAAGAGAATTATTTTCATGCCTTCTCCTTCCTATCTGGTACAATGGTGAAGAAGTCTATAAATAAAGATTTTTCTGTTTGACTCTTGTCAGATACGTTAAACAATCTTTCATCCTTTAGTACAGGAAGAGAGAACTAAGCCAATTAATTAGACCTCACCCTCCTCTTTCCAACTTAACTCATCCTACACACTCCTACACAAGCATTCTACCAGTACCTTGGATTATGGATTTTTTATTTGCACTGAAGTACAAACTGTTCTTTTATACTGTATGTTTGGAATGAAAATCTCTACTGGGAACCAAAACCAGAGGTGAGCTGTTTGCAAAACATCTAGGAATTGCTTAACATTGTACCAAGGAGTTCAGTGGAAGAGCTGGGGGGAAGCTTTCTGTTCTTGTGTGCACCTTTAGAGAACTGCTTCTGAAGTAAAGATTTGGATATTGGACATCGAAACAGAATCGATTCAACTTAAATTCATTTTCTGTAGGCAGTGGCCACACAACAGGACTTAGGACTACTAGCTCCATTCACCCCTACCACTAGATAAAACGGTTTTGCTGTGAGGGAGCTTGGCTCCAACAATCAAGTTGTCACTTAAAGAACAGAAAGGTGTCCTGAAAAAAGATGATAGCTTATGTGCAATGTGAAAGAGATCAATATGACCAACAGAAGGCTCTATTGTGGGTCTATTTAAAAGATTAATAGAGATGTATTCTGCAAGGAGTGAACTAGTTTTGTCTTCCATCTATCTCTTGCTAATAATAAAGAGACATTAGATGTGGTCACTTTTAAATGTTATTACCCTTTAATTGCATTTATATTTTCTTCTATAATTTCTTCATTTTTCAAGAATCGTGTGTTTATGTTTGACTTGCTCCTCTGTTTTTGTGCAACAAGAAGTCAAACTGGACAGCTAAGAGAAATTAAATTAATCTCAAGCTCGCTCAAGGCGCAGATAAGTACCTCTGTTTTTGCTGGATGCTGGCAATACGTCGTACTTTCTGCTCTGTGTAGCAGAGTGGTGTTGGTGTTCCCTCATCAGGGCCTCTGTTGTTTTGAGCATCTTGCTAACAGGTAGCAAGAATCAGTCTGTGTTTGAAGACTGGTCAGAAGAAAACTGAAACATATGTGCAGCAAATAAGGCATTGGGAAAAGTAATTCAGGGCTGATCATGACAGAACCTCTTGTTTAAACAAATGTGCAGGATTATCAGGTTTTGAACAGATCAGTTCTGAGAGAAGCATGAAACTCAGCTGGGAAGCTTTTTTTATCACAGCATCTCAGGGTCCTAGCAAAGCACCTATGTTTAATAGTGGATATGAAGCCACTGTCAGGATGAGGTCTTAATGAAGTTTCATAAGGGAAGACTATTAATGAATAGGAGACTGAATTTATTCAGACCAAATAACAGTTTGGGTTTAAGAAGTATAACGAATTCAGCTAATTTAATTGATTACCACATAATTACTAGCAGAAATTTCTAACATCCTATAACCTGTTGTGAGCCTGGGACAAAATATTATTTTGACGATACATAGAAGCCCTTCATATTCAAGTTTGACCCAAGTGTAGCGCTCAGAATGCCTGATCTGTCTTTAAGGAATTTGTTATTATTCCTCTTCATTGCTATAGGCTGCACTGTGCTGCAGTAGGGGTGTGTTTTCTGAAATAGATACTCAAAAAGAAACCATACTGGGATACTCAGTACAAGCACTGAGCACTTTTCCAAAAACATAGACAGAGAAGTCAAGAGAAGTGTATTTATGTTCCCTTCAAGGCACATGTCCAAACCAGGTGAATGAAACAGAGTAGTGTAGCAGGATCAGTAACAGATCAGGATTTAGGCTGTGTGAATGCTACTATTTTTCTTATCAAGATCACGCTGTTTCCTTCTGAGCCCTGAGCATCTGCACCAGCTCTCTTCTCAGGCCCTACCTTTCCAAGAGGCAGCTCAGCTCTGGCACATGGGTCAGATGCAAGCTGAGGAGATACAGCCAGGAGGTTCACATGCCTGCAGCCTCCCTGAGAAGCAGCATCCTGCTGTTCTTCTCCAGCGTTTTGTGAAACAAGCACATTTTGCTGCACCTCAGAGCTTGTCACCCACATTTTGACAAAGCTAGTCACAATAGCTTGACACTTTTAATTAAACTTTATGGAAATCTCAGTAGTTAAGATTGATCTTCTGTCTTGTAACCACACTGTACTTCAGCAAAATACTGAATCATGGGTAAGGGAACATTCTCACCCCTTCAGAGGTATGGGCACTGGGAAGCTGGAGGGGAGTTAGCAGGGCACACTGTAGGTAGTTGAGAAATTTCTGCTTGATACATTTCCAATTAAAAACACCCATCTCCTAATTCTCTGTGGAGGAATTTCAGATTTGGAGAACGATTTTTGTTTTACACTGGGAAAATTGGCATGATGGTTCTTGTATGCCTAGCTAGATGAATCTTACCAGCTGTGTTCTCTGTCTACAGGACTTTATCAGAGGCTCACCATGTGGCACCAAGTGCTTCAGCTCTCCACCACCTTGACCTTTCTCCTGCTTGCTTCTCTCTGGTATCTAGGCAAACAGGGTAAGACTGCCATAACCTTCATTCTCTCTCTTGAAGCTTAAATCAGACCTACATTTACCTCTTTCTGCAATGTCACCTTGAAGTATAGTTCAGTGGGCAGAGCTAGGGTGCACCAGAATCAGGTTCAGTTTCCTACTCTGCGACAGGATCCCTGAAGTCACTTAGCCTGAAGGTGTAGAATAGGTATAATAACTCCCTCCACTAGAGTTAGGGGTCTCAGGATAAGTATAGTAGAGGCTATGCATAGCCATATATGACAGAGAATGGAGCGTATCAATATCATAGATATATACTATAATCTGAAGGAGGAACAGATTCACAGAGGAGAACTTGAAAACGGCACATGCATGCTGTAGTCATTAAGGCTATCTTGAAGGCAAGTGTGGGCTTCTGAAGCAGTGGCATTTTATGCCCTCTGCATCTGAAACAGGTTGTAGAAGGTACAGCTGCAGCGTCCAGAACCATGTTGTCCAGTATGACCAGAAAAATCCTGGTTCATGGTGTCAGTATCAAGAAGGAAAGGTCAGATTCTCACCTCAGACACCTTTGTTATGTCAGTGACAGGTTTGGGATGGTTCCTGTAGGAAAAATTAAAAGCTTAAAAGATCATCCTTATCACAAAAGGATAAGGTTATCCTTATCCTTCTCTCCCTGGGGAAATGTGCAGAGCAGAAGAATATAGAAGTGAGGGAGAAACCTTCAGTGTTGGGGAGAGACACTCTTCTTACATTGCAACAGTCTGTACTACTGGGAGAAGTTTTCTTTTCATATTGGTGAAGCAAATCTAGAGTACTGTGTAAAATTAAAGCCCATTAAATAATGAGGCCAACTGATTGCAATACAGAAATTAAGTTGCTAGTTCTAGTGTCTCACATGCACTTCATATTATTTATTTTAGCACAAGGTGCTAAATAGCATTTACTTTGAGCACAAAATAGTACAGGTTACATCTGAAAATGAAACAGATTTTCAGACCATTCAAATGTGTGCAAAAAGGTTTTGTTGCAAAACCTGAAACTAGACAGATGATATTCAAACACCAAGTAAAAAACACCTTCCTGCATTGTACCTCAGTGGCCATGAAATTATAATGTTTTTGCATCAAGGATAAATATAGGAGATAGGCTAAGCTTTACAAAAATGATCAATTACAGAAGTGCCATGTTTGCCTTCATAAAGATAAAACTAGCAGGGTTTAATCACAATTGAATTAAGTCAAATATTTCTCTTAAATAAGGTGTAGAGTCTAACAGGAATCAGTTCAGAGTTTTTCCTTCCATATATATCTAGACAATCTCTGCTAATTTATGTTAATTCAGATAATTGTCTGTATAACATTGTTTTCCTCTTTCTCATTTTGCCAACCACATCCGTTACTTGGCAAAAATATTGACATTGCTGAGTTACTGCACATAATGAACAATTGGTGTAAGAGCCAAGAGCCTTGCAAATATGTACCCATCACTCTGTCCTTTGCCTGAACAGTGCTTTATGCAGGGTTATCTTCATTCTTCCCTCATGTAGGAATGGGGAGAGTTACCCCAAAACTTTGCAAGAATGTACACATTAAGTACAAAATCAAAACAAGAGTAGAAACTAGAACTGGAAAGTGGTAGATAATCAGGTTCCAAACATTTTGCCATTTCCATTTGTATTATGCCTTTGTGTTGCATGGCAAATTTTTCATCTGAATTCTGCACCATTGATGTCAGTGGAGTTTTATTATTAATGGAAGTGAGGTCACACACTTGCTGGATTTTTCTGATTTTTATGTATTGCTCTTACATTCTTTATCCGCTCTGCTTCTCTATTTCCATAACTATTTCTCTGTTGGTCTGGTTATTTATGTTGACCCCAGTGATGCAGCATTCAGCTACCTCCAAAGTTTGCAACTTGATCTCAGTAATGTGTTTAGCTGATGAAAACCTAGTTGTACAGGCAAGATGCTGAGTAATAGTAGTTTTGAAAGCATGTAATAAGCTTTCTAGTTGGTTACAAATGAATTCTAACAAGAGGGAGAGCTCTTGGCAGGGGAAAAATACCCGCATAGTACAGTACTAATAATTCCTCAGGGTGCCTGCTGGGTTTTTTAATTCATTTCTTCTTGTCTGAGAGCTCCACCTAATGGGACTGAAAGGTATTTATCAACCTTTCAGATTTTCCATTAAAATCCCTCTTTTTATTTTTTATGCTGCTGTTTGTGTGCCTTCAGGAGGGAGGTGTGGGAAGAGATGTGAAATAAAGAACAACTAGTGAACAGGAATTCTGTATTACGGTGCCTTCTATTGTAATAACACACAGTTTTAACATACTGTGATTTCCATAAAGGTAAATTTACTATAGATATACTAAATATCTCAATTTTTGCACTCAATTTCCTTAGCTGCAAGATGTATTACATTGCAGAGACAAGGCTTCTTACCTATGCATACCACTAGTGCGTATCACTGCAGCACTTTTCATGGGTACAAAAGACAGCTTGCAAGATCAGGGTCCAAGTCTGCAGAGAGAATAAATTAGACCATAGGACTACTCTTATTCACACAAACTAATGGGGGAATGGTATTATTACCACTCTGAGGATATCAGTGACAAAGCGCTCCCAAAGATGAAATTTCCACAGTCAGTATTGCCACTTGAAAACATGCAGCAATAATGAATGAGTGTCCCTTCCCCCACCAAAGTGATGTATAATCATAAAAATAATAAGCCTGCCTTTTATATTAAATTGATTTCAGATTTTCAACTTTTATTTTTGCAAAAATAATGTTTTCAAGCTTTTCTTTGCAGCAAGGAAGGGGAGAAATTCCTCCTTTTTGCAGTAAAATCTGAGATCCTCAGAGTAACCAAGGTCCTTTAGCAACCAAGACCTGAGGAACGTGATATAGAATACCATTAGACTTGAAACCTATAGCAAACAAGTCAATTGTCTGTAATATTTTTCGTATCATACTCACATTGCTGATGAGGTATTATTTTGCCTCAGCACAGAGATTTAAATAAAATGGAAGATCTAAAAGGGCCAGCAGGAAAAGCAAAGTAACACAAATCTTTGCAATTGCAACGAGGATGCTGTTTGCTGGGGAACATACTCTTTCTGATACCTGGCAGACTAAGAACAAATTATTATTTACAGTCTAAATGTAAGCTAAAGGAGGATGCTATGCTAGAAAGAGGGCTGTGGGCGCTGACAGGTGTCTGAGGAAGTAGGGAAAAGACACTATCAGCAGGCAGACACTTTCTCCCAGTGCAGAGAGAGAGCCGCTGAGTCAGATGCTCTGTGTTCAAGGTTGTAATGAATGGCTGGAGGTCAGGTAAAGGGAAATTCATCTCGACACTTCTGCTGTTTTAAATACCGTATAGGTATTCCAGAACTTGTACAGTAGTATTGATATTGTTATAAATATTGTACTAGAAGCCCTGGTAAACTGCCTCAATGCAACAAGAAAACAAACACTCCAGTAAAATCTTTGCATGGGTCAGTAGAAAAGCTAAGGAGGCCACAGTTAGGAAAAATTCCCCCTTCCAAATGAAATGAAATTCTGGGGATGTACAAGAGGGAATGGACTACAGAATACAGTAGGCTCACATACTTGCTCTAGATGATATAACCTGCTACCACTGCCAGAGACAGAATACTGGTTGGAGGGACCATTGGGTTGATCCAATAGGGTGTTTCTTACATGCCTGTTCTTGTAGTTCGTACCAGTGGATAAGTGGATAAATAAGTCTTTGATCTGATGATATTTCTTATGTGTCTCTGTAAATTCGTGCTGTTCTTGGAAATGCAAAAATGACACATACAACCATGCTTTCACTTTTAATGTAATAAAGAAATTTCTGTATCAGAAATGGTGCAATCAGCAGGAGCAGGGAGGTGATTGTGCCTCAGTACTCGGCACTCAAGAGACCACACCTTGAGTTCTGTGTCCAGTTTTGGGCACCACAGTATAAGAAGGACATTGAGGTGTTTGAGCAGGTGCAGAGAAGGGCAACAAAGCTAGTGAGAGGCCTGGAGAATATATCATATGAGGAGTGCCTGAGGGAACTGGGATTGTTTAGCTTGGAGAAGAGGAGGTTGAGAGGAGACCTCGTTGCTCTCTGCAACTACCTAAAAGGAGATTGTAGTGAGGCTGGTGTTGGTCTCTTCTCCCAAGTTACTAATGATAGGACGAGAGGAAATGGCCTCAAGTTGCATCAGGGGAGGTTTAGATTGGATATTAGGAAGAAGTTCTTTACTGAAAGAGTGGTCAGGCATTGGAACAGGCTGCCCAGGGAAGTAGTGGAGTCCCCATCCCTGGAGGTGTTCAAAAAATGAGTAGATGTGGTGCTTTGAGACATGGTCTAGTGGTCAGGGAGATGTCGGGATGAAGGTTGGACTTGA
>VYZX01029397.1:112086-123193 GCA_013401335.1 Brachypteracias leptosomus | reverse complement strand
TGGTAGGACTAGGGGGAATGGCTCAAAACTAGAGGTGGGTAGATTCAGATTAGATGTTAGGAAGAAGTTCTTCACCATGAGGGTGGTGAGACACTGGAACAGGCTGACCAGAGAGGTGGTGGAAGCCCCATCCCTGGAAGTTTTTAAGGCCAGGCTGGATGGGGCTCTGAGTAACCTGATCTAGTGGGAGGTGTCCCTGCAGGGGGGTTGGAACTAGATGATCTTTAAGGTCGCTTCCAACCCTTACAATTCTAATATTCTATGATGGAGAACTTGTTTCATGTGATTCCTTTCATAGCTCATACTTCAACGTAGCTGATTTGCACTGTGTTGTACACCTTGCTTTTCATGCATTTTCCTGCGTCCCTCCTCTTCCCTTCTTCCCTGCCCCATCTCTTCCTTCCCTCAGCGTTTGTTTTCTTCCACTGTACTGTATCGCTGCCTGGTCTATGCATCATTTATGTGGTAGCAGAGTCTTTTGGAGTCGTGCTGCAAGAGAGACAGCAACTAAAAAATGGGAATCAGCAGCAATTCAAAGGTACAGTTTTTTCATGGATCTCAAAGAAAAGATGGTTTAAGGAGCATTGATCTTTTTATCTGCTTTTGTTCTACTAAGGATCTAAAATCAGTAAATGCTGTAATCGTTACTTAAGAAAGAGGAAATTAATACAAGTCTGAAGTCAACTGAGTTGTAAAGATTAGACTCATTCTTTCATCTTCACATAAATTGTTCATCCTCTGTTGATTGACATGAAAGTTAGTTCAGCTGTAGTGCTGCCACTAAAGCTTTGTCTGTGATAGTAAGTTAAATATGCAGAGGATCATTCCCTGGCAGAGGCCATCTGGCCTGGGATGTCTGCACCCATTGAGCTTTCAGACACTGACAGCAGGATGGTGTTACATGCACCCAGCATATTTGGACAGATCTGTGGCCAGTGCTGACCCCTGAACCATACCTGCAAATTCTTTGGGCATCTGGTCAGGCTAAAACCGTATCCTGAAACATTAAAAAAATTAACAACCTACGTGGTGTGTTGAAACATTCCTGAAGTGTGTTTAATATGAACAGCCCAGATGTGAGCTCGATGTCCAGACCAGTGTGACTGTCACCGGAGTGCCCAACTGCAGGATAAGGCAGTGAAGGGTTGCTTAACAGTAAGCAGTCATAGGGAGAATAAAACTTATGTAGAAACTATGCTGAATCCTGCAAGCAATTGTTATTGTTACATTCTTAATCTTAGTATTCAGCTCATGAATTATCATGAATTCAAAATTTCTGAAGGTTGAACCTTTATAAGTAAGTGGCACTTTGAAACTGAAGAATAAATTGTGAAGAGAACATTTCTTTTGTATTGATCTATTTTACAAAATGACCCAATCTTGTAATAAAATTTATAAGCATTTGAGAAAGTCTGCAACAGACTGTGAACAATTGGTAGGTTGTTCTGCCAATTATTTATGGAAAAGGTGGATGTTTGGAATTGTGCATCTGCTTAGATGAATATTATGTATTTTTGCATAAATCTAGATTTGGAAGTATTTTGTTATTAAACTGATTAAAAGTAACATTACTGCAACACACTTCTGTTAATTAATTTCTTATTTATTCTAAGGCAATAGCTTTGTAGGCTGATCTTTTAATCATTTTGGGAGTATCATCTATGCTGAAGACAAAAATTGTCTGCTGTGAGAAGTTAAATTATTTCTCTGGCTTAAGTTCAGAGACAATATTGTAAGTTTGAAATACACAAAAGAATTGATGAGATCTTTCCACTACCCCGCTTTAATTGGACCTTGTGAAAATCTCTAGGGAGAACTCCAAGGGCTTTTGTACGTGAGCAGGGGGAAGATAGTCTTACATACATATGAGGACTGAAGAAGTGTTTTTAGAGCTATATCTTGTCTCTAACTCAAAATATATTTCAGAAGGTCCTCTATGAGCTTTGCTTAGCATGTATGAAAGAGTTCAAAGTAGGAAAATGCAAACAAATCACAGTCAAAAATTAAATAATTTTGGAGAAAACTGAGAATTCTCCCGCTTCCTGCCAAATTAAAAGTTGGAAAGAATATTGCTGCCTGATCAAATGAAACATCTTTCATTTAGAACAAAAGGTTTCATTAGTTTCTGGGACATTTCAGTGGAAAACAAAGGGAGTTTTATTAAAATATAAGTAAAAATCAAAATCAGCAATTTAAGGTGCTATATTGCATGGATATTGACATTAACTGGAACATTGAAGTCATTGATGTATCAGGTGATTTGTCCTCGTCAGGATTATTAAAATACATAAGGTCTAATATTCTTACCATGCTGCAATGCAGGTTACTTTGAAGTTTCTTAAATTTCAGGCCCACTCCCATGTATTTCTTTACCAGAAGCTAATCTGTGCTTTGATGTGAACCTCCATGATTCCCAAAATCATTGGTTCTTTTCCTGCCAGAGTAGCAGGTTATGAAACACCACTGAAGATCTCATTTTACTACCATTATCTTCAGAAGCATGTCTCCCACTGACTTTACTGATACCAAGATGAATACAAAATTCTTGTATGAAAGCAAGATCTGTGCTGACTTCAATGGAAAATTTTCCTGCTAATAGAGCATAGGATTGAGTCCAATAAGATGATTGCGATACTATGTTTTTCACCTTGATGAAAATAGAAATGATGAAATAGCTTTCTGTAACTCTTCTTTTGTAAATAATTTTCTATACTGCAATGATATTTGCTTTGGGAGTATAATTTATTAAGCCAGGAATTTTGAAATATAAATATGAGAGCCTAAAAATCTGATTTACTTTGAATGCATGACAGCAATCATCTAAGCTCTTCCAATCCCCTAGATGCATCAGGAGTGCTCTTAATTAGAGTTAGTCTTTAAAATAAAAGAAACAATTCTGTCTAGTTTTGTAGGGATATTATTTTAGTAGCTAGATTATTATTAAATATTATTCATACTGTCATTCCTATCCTTCTGATCTTGGGGATAAGATCATGGGTTCATATTCTGTACTTGTGCTAGATAGTTACTTGCTAATGTTACTGTTACAATTATTAATAGAACAGTAACAGATGCTGAACCATGTAGTAGTTGTATGGTATTCTTCGTAGAGTCTTCTGAATAGAGACATGATGCAAATATTTCTATTCCTACCTGAATATTAAGAGAGCAGTAGAATTTGGGGGAAGAAAAATACTGAGAATGCATAGACCCTAGATATGTTCCTGGATGTTTCTCTACTACAGAAACCTGCAAGGTGAGAATTTCTTAGGGAAACTAGTGGGGTTTCACTAGGGGCTTTAATAGATTTAGAGAAAATACAACAGCAAACACTGCTGGAAGACACAGACAGGGGAGCCCAGGTTGTCATGTCTCTCCCTCAGCAGGGCTCTCACCCGGTTGACTCCTGAGTCACATTCCCCAAATCTATTAGACATAGCTCTCGACAATGGTTTCTTTCCCACTCCATGGCTTGATACACCTGTTGGAGGTAGATCTTTAACCTGCAGATCAGTTGTATGCAGCATCTCAAGTTACAGAGTGAAGGGAGTACTGCAGAGCCAAGCTTCTCACTTTGGGCCCTGCTCTGGGTGGAGCATTCCCCAGTAGCAGCAGAGCTCCTTTCCCTCGTAGGGGGACATGATTTGGCAGGAGCAGCTCCTGCAGCAGTGCCTCCGTTCTTGGAGAAGAGAGTCCATCAGGCTGCATCAGCTTCATCACATTGAGCAGCTGCTGCATATGTTGGTGGTAATTCAGTTCTGCAGAAGACTTTGTCTTAACCAAACTATTTTTGCAATCTAGGCACTAGATTGAAGCAGAAGATGTTTGTGGATTTGATGCAGTAGAGATGCCAGCTGTCAACACAGAGGAGGGCTTGTGTTTATGGAACCGTATTTCAGGGTCACAGGCTTTCCACTTCAGGCCAGCTGGGCATTCTAGTTTTAATGCAAAAGCACTTAGATTCAATTAGGCCAAACTATAGGAAATCATTATGAGCTCAAAGATTTCTAAATTAGATCTAGCTGAAGGGTGTAATGTATATTTTCATATAGCAGGCACAGCAGCTGCCAGGGGAGGTCTGGCAGGGCCGTTCCAGCTCCCTGCTAGTAACTCCCTTCTGACAGGAGGAAAATAAGTTTAGCCGGCTTGAGGCATTATATAAGATCAAAAATAGGGTTAGAATGAAATTACAATTACAAAGTTCTAATTGAAGCACAGGCACAGTGACTGCTAGAGCTAATTAGAAAGGGACAGGATGCCTGTGTACCAGTCTCACTCAGGATGGTGTTTGTCCCAGTTCAGGTTCTTTGTATCACTTGATTTCCACTCAAAGCAGCTACTGGTAGGTGGAGAGGTGTTTGGCTAATACAATTTTCCATATTGGCATCTTAACTTAAAATACTTTGGGGATAAGAAGGCTTATGAACATGCAGTAATCTTCCATGATAGATTATTCAGATTAAAACACTGTTTTATTGCAGGTTGGTGCCAGGTGAACAAGAAATGTCCTGCAATTGTATATAGGTGCACCAAAGCTTGAATGCTTCCAAGACAAAAGAAACATACAGCAAAAAAGGTTGTTGGCCAGGCAACAAGTAAAGAATATTAACAATAGTATTAAATAATTATTTCAGCTGTATCCAATATGGAAAATTAAGCTTCCCTTCTTTTTCATATACTTTTTGTAGATGTTAGTTCTGTTCTATATAGTATAATATACTTTGAACAACAAAATAAAAAGCACTGCAAAGCTCATTGTTACCTTTCTAGAAGCTCTTTATGCTTTTAGTGCCCTTATAATGTAGATATTGTAAAAGATAATTATATGTTATGAGTAAAATCATAGAATTGTTTGGATTGAAAAGAACTTTAAGATTATTGAGTCCACCTGTTAACCTAACACTGCCAAGTCCACCACTAAACCATGTCCCCAGGCACTACATCTTTTAAATACCTCCAGAGATGGTGACTCAAACATGTCACTGGACAGCCTGTTCCAGTGCTTTACAACCCTTCAGTGAATAAATTTTCCCTAATGCCCAATCTTAACCTCCCCTGGCACAACTTGAGGCCATTTCCTCTCGTCCTATCACTTGTTACTTAGGAGAACAGAATAACCCTCACCTGGCTACAACCTCCTTTCAGGTAGTCATAAAGAGCGATAAGGTCTCCCCTGAGCCTCCTTTTCTCCAGGCTAAACAACCACAGTTACCTCAGCTGATTCAGCCTGTTCCAGTGCTTTACAACCCTTCAGTGAATAAATTTTCCCTAATGCCCAATCTTAACCTCCCCTGGCACAACTTGAGGCCATTTCCTCTCGTCCTATCACTTGTTACTTAGGAGAACAGAATAACCCTCACCTGGCTACAACCTCCTTTCAGGTAGTCATAAAGAGCGATAAGGTCTCCCCTGAGCCTCCTTTTCTCCAGGCTAAACAACCACAGTTACCTCAGCTGATTCTTGTAAGACTTGTGCTCTAAACCCTTCACCAGCTTCATTACCCTTATTTGGACATGCAAATGATGATTTCTTCATATTTGTACAGTTCTTTAAAAAGGTAGGAAATGACTGTTATCACTGCAATTTTTGGCTGTTTTACTACTTTTTTCGTTTGTCAGTTTAGTACAGAGTACAGCAGACAATGCACTTGCTAAATAACAATCTCACTCTCTACTAAAAGCAGGAAATGGGAGGAAGGAAAGCTTGCATTAGAAGGCTAGCTACTGAGGAAAGAACAAGTCACAGTATAAATTCACCCACTATTATTTAGTTTGCAATAAAACTAAAATCCTTTACCATTTCTGGGCTTTGGTAATATGTATACTTATCTAAGTGTTACATACACTTAGGTATGCACAAAACTGAAGCATGCCACTGCCTGAGAATGAGACCTATAAAAATCAATGCACATTGACACTTACTTAGTAGGAGGTGAAAGTGGGAGGAATTTCACCCACTGGCATCATTAACTATTTGAATTTTCTAGTTTAGCAATGGGAAATGTGATAGAACAGGAATACAATACATGCTTGATAACCATTTAGACAATTTCTACCAACTCATTTTCTTCCAGGTATCACAAGTCCATTGCATTTTTTTTAGTGTGTTGCTCATAATTATAATTGGTTTTCATTCCCTCCCTCCCTTTTATAAATCATGCTTACAAAAATAAGGAACTGACTGTTATCCTTTTGTTGAAATGTTATGATTTGTAAAGTTGAGATTGCTTGTAAAAGGAGTGATAGAAATACATGAGAGGGACAACCAAATGACATCGATACATTTGCCAACACAGTTTTTATTTCCATCAGCACTTGTAAATATCATATATTTATAAATTATTAAATCAATATTGTAAAGGAAAAACATTGTGCGGCTCAAGGAAAAATAACAGCTTCTTCTATCAGAGGCTGATTTAACACAGCACCAATCTATGGCAGCTCTCCCCCAAAAACAACTGAATATAATGATGTAATGATGATACTAGAGACACAAAGAAGAATTAAGTTTTCTAGATAGGTACCTTTGACAGCACCTAGGAGCCCAAGCCATAGACCAGACTGTGACTAGATCAGGAGCTGTATAGTGTTTGAAGACTGTTCCCTATCCAAAAAATTGGGAAATGTATATTCTAGAGGGGATACAGCAAGGCTATTTAGACTTGAATAGACCTTTTTATGAAATGCCTTGTAAGGCAAGCATTTACAAAATACAGGTTTTCGACTATGTTAGGCCACAAAGAGATGGCAAAGCAACAAGCAAGAGAAGGGATGGTGGAAGGAAAAAATGCTGCTTCTTGCAGAGGAAAAGGACCTTGCTGGCATGTGGCTTCATGCCTGAAGACTGGGAAGAGTTGCCCCTAAAGGTACAGACCCTTCTGAGTGTTTCTTCAAATTTAAAAGAATTTTCAGAGTCTGTCTAAAAGAATGAAATGAAAGAAATTTTTTCTTCAGCAAAATTTCTTTTAGGAAATTAAATAATGGTAGAAATGGAAGCATCATCAGATTATCTCAGCATAATTAGCTGCCTCAGGACCTTCAAGAATTTATTTGGTTGCCTATTGTAATTTCCAGAAAGATAAGAGGAAAACCAGACCTCCTTAAACTGACCCAAGTAAAGGAAATGTTAGGCAGAAGTGTAATTATTAACTTGATCATATTACTGTACATATACATTGATTAAAAGTATGTAAAGTTAGAACAGGAGATCAAAACAGGCCAACAAAATAAAACAAAAATATAGGTAAATGAGGTTGCTAATGTCCTCATGTGTTTGTAAGAATTACAGATATCCTTTTTTGTCCTATCAGAGAAACAAAGAAAATTAATTGTCTGAATCAATTTAATCACCACATTTGCAAGCCAGGATTTTAAAGCTCATAGTTTTTCTCACAAGCTGGACAATAAATTGAGTTATGAATGCTAGTCACTTGGATGGCACAGGAGGATTTGACTGTGAACATCAGGTGATGTGTAGAGGTGAGGGAATTATGATTTTCTCAACCTAGTTCCCTTTTATCCTGTAGTAATCTCTTGCCAGTCTCTTTTCCTATAGTCTTAATGCTACTCTTTGTGCTCCAAACAGTGTGCTCAGTATCTTTAGCAAGATCTTGGAGCATCATGGAGGTGAGGCATTTCCCAGTTTGACTTTTAATGAGAGACAAAGCTTTCAATCTTTGACGAGATTTTAATGAGTTACCCCTAGATGGCACTCTGTAAGGATACAACTGAAAACACCGCAGTAAATCTTCCTCCAACTCGGCTTTATGCATTTTGCTATTCAGTTATTCCAAACTTGTTGTAAACTTAGGATGAGCTTACAATCTCCTTCTTCAGCAGCAATAAGAGGTAAAGGCAAGGGGGAAAAAATAGTTTTTCTAGTGCTTTGCATGCGAAATTGGGTTGGAAAGTTCTGCTTTCAAGGTCAGTCAGGAATAATCTTTACTTATCATCACATGATCACTGATCACTCCTTTCTTTTTTTAATCTTTGTTTATTTACAGATGTTCTCTTCTGAATAATATCTTGCTGCTGGCATAGCCACAACATGTATTGCTGAGCTACGTTTTTCCTGCTGCAGTCCCAAAAGCTGGAGGGAAAGCAACTCACAAACAAAAGTTTCCTGCCACTATTGTACATTTTCTTTTCTTTGGAAAGACAATCTTAATAGAGAGAGATGTTCAATTTCTTGCTTCTGACACTTCATCAGCCCAAGGAGGGTTTTTTCTCAGTGGTGAAGGTGTTACATTTCTATTAATCCTCTCTCCTTCATTTTTCTATCATCCTCTGAATGCCTAGCCCTCAAGCAGCATGCCAAACCAATGTGCTTCCAGCCTAGAGGATTAAAGGAGATGTGTATTTTTATGTTCAGCCTGAATTTTGAGCATCACCTCAAGGACTGCAAATACATCCTCACGCATGACTGCATCTCCTGGTGACAAAGGACATATTGCAAGTGCACCGGCTGTTGGGGGACAGGCAGGCTTCAGGGGTGCGGTGCTGGCACAGCACACTCACTACTGTCCCCAAAACCCTCGCTCAGAAAAGTGTAGTCTGCAAGATCCCTTCATAGTTCATAAAATGCAGCTCACTCATGATAAATCTAGGCTTTCTAGGCTTATTTTCATTACCAGGTGCTGTAAAACCAAAACTGAATGGTTATGTGCAATGGCTGCTCTATCTTTTATGCAATATAGGACAGAGCAATTGAGAAGAAAAGGAAGAAAACAAAGCCTACCATTTCCAGGAAAACTCTAAACAAATCCTTATTTACAAGTAACTTTACATAATGGTATTCTGGGTGCTAGAAAGGAACAAAAGAATAGAAGGTAACAACTGTGACAATTGTTTGCCATAATCTTGCAAAAAAGGTGTTAGAAGGAGAATCCCATTATGAAAAGGTAAAAGGTGCATGTAAGATTGATTTTTTTTTCTTTTTTTTTAGAGTTCAGTTCACTGTCAACACAGCATGGGATTTTCACCAAAAACAGAAATAAAAGGCTGCCTCAAGACCTGGGCAGGATCTCTAGGACTCCAGAGTATCTGTGACTGGGTTCATGGTGGCAAGGTGCCTTGCTCCTGGCCCTCTGACCAGAACTCGACATTGCCCAGAGGACTGCAGGCTATTGTGGGCTATTCTGGGATGGATTTTTCACAGGCATTTGCATCTGGCAAGGACAAGTCTTTCTAATTTCTCAATTAATTGCTAAGTATCTTTAAAACATTTTTCCACTAACAGTTCCTGACACTGAGAAACACTAGGAATCATCAAAGGCTTTTGTCAAAAGGGGAAAGGAGGAGAGCAGCAAAAGACAATAGAGTTAAAGGTACACACAGTTATACGAGCAAAGCCCTTGAAATCAAGCAAATAGAAATAAAAACCCACACAAACAATATGGTAATTCTATAATCCCTCCCAGGCATAAAGTTTGGCCCTCAGCTGCTCAAGTTAGTAAACAGGCTCTCAAGATCAAGCCACTGAAAGCAAAGACTAGGGCAGTGATATGTTTAAAAGAATTGAAATATGCTTAAATAATGGATGTTCCAGCTTGTGTATTGCACTTGATCAGCATATTTTTCCTTTTTATCACTTGCAAAAAGCCTGACTGCTGTCTCTTGAGAGGTAAACAATTTAGAATGTGTCTAGGAGAGCAGAGATCTAAGATAAATAGCTATCCTCAGTGTGATAGAGCCTGAGACAGCATGGTAAGAATCAGGGAGCTTCATGATCACAATCTGATTATTAGTTTGGAGACTTGTTCTATCTGTGCTACCATAAGAACAAATTTCTATAAATATGTGGTAGAAAGGATATAATTTGTTCTTCATATAATACCTGTTTTATGCTCTAGTGGAGCCAGCTGAATCACTTAAGCATCAATGCACTGCTACAGTGCCATTTTTTAAAAGTATTTCCACAGAATCTGAAATTGTGTATACCTGTAATTATTTTACCATCAAAATTTGTAAGCAAATATTAATACCGTCCTTCTTGCAAAGTGCAGCTGAAAACCAAGAGCTATTCTTCAAATTGCTAATGCAAGTTGTCCTCAAAAATTCAAGCTGGAGAGGTTTCAGCTTGGACTTTCCAGAACAGAGGAAATATTTTTCCCTGAGTTCCTCTGCATCTCAGTGGCTTCTTGGTCAAATTGGAAGGACACCATCTCCCTCTCCCACAGGAACAATGTGACAGCGAATTCTTTCAGTCTCCTGAAGCACGTGTATCAAGGAACACAGAAGGAGTCATGGAGAACATATACATCATGTGAGCTGGGCTGGTATGATGACCAGCAAACAAGGCAAGCGGCTTCCCACAGAACAGCACAATAACAAAGAAGGAAATAGCTGCTCAGGAAGTGACTCTGTCTTCCCTCTGGGCATGGACTGATACATGAGGAACAGTGAGAAAAGAAAGGGGAAAAGCCAATGTTTTTACAACGTATATCATGCTGCAGATTCACAAAGGGCATAAGCCAGTGATTAAAAGCTGCAAAAATGTGCACCCCTGGTGTATATTTACTTTTGAGACAGTAATTTTGTGACCTTACAAAAGTGCCACTAACAATTTGGTTAGCGTTATTGAAAACCTTTGTTTTATTCACACAGATAAGACAAAACAAAAACTGCAGTCTTCTTAAACTACAAAGAAGATTAGCCTGATTAAAACAAACTTTAACTTTTCAGCTGTGTTTACCCCACTAGTCCAAAATTGAGCATTTTCCTTTGTTAGAAAGATGCTCATAGCTTTGCACTGGAAAAGCTGTGCACTGTCTTGTGCTGCTCTGTCCATATTAATATAACTGCATGAAGACTTTGGATAGTCGTAAAGCAAAATGGGACAAAACTCACTGAAAATTTGTTTAGCCAGTTCCCAGCCCTTACCTATATGCTTTCTCATGGTGAGTGACTAAGGTTCCCTCTTCTATCCTGCATCAAGGACCAATGGAAACCATATTTTACAAAGAAGATGAGGAGAACAGCAACCGTGAGTGACACTACAACAGGAAACATCTATCGTGTATAGCTCTTTCCAACCAACCCAACCACTTCCATCTTGTTTTCATTGACAAGGGACTCAGGACTAAAGGCACATAAGACACAGCATTTCT
>VYZX01029397.1:54921-111348 GCA_013401335.1 Brachypteracias leptosomus | reverse complement strand
CTTCAGTTCTCCCTGGATCTCTAGCTGATTTAATGTAACATCTGCAGCATTTCTGTGCCTCAGTTTCTAGATGTAAAACACTGTCCTGAGCTATCAATAGCTGCAAAGTAAGAAGAAAAGGATGAGGAAGTTGGTAGAGTTGGCAGGGGTGTATTTCTGGAAGTTCTATTTCAAAGCATTATTAAAAACCTTGCCAGTTTGACCAACTTATTGGTAGCCCAAAGGAATACTCTGAAAAAGGGAAATATTTTACATACAGAAACAGTGAGGCCAGTTGGGAGGAGGTTATCATTGTATATTCTTAGCTAAAGAAAAAGAAGGGAGGGAGAAAGAAAACACTGCTGATAGACTTAGCAAACACTTAACTATAACAACACTTAGAGTAGTAAGTCATACTGCCTCCAGTGGTCTAGATATATTTTCTTCCCCTGGAACTAAAACCAATTTTTAAAATGCACCATTACTACAGTCAGAAGCAGGTGGGGTTTGTAAGCTAATTTTGGAAGAAAGAACTGCTGAGTCTTTGTCATGAAGCCTGCTACAGTTTGGAAAGCAGAGCCTGAATTATGAAGGAAGTGTTTTTTTCTGCTATTATTTTTCTAATCTCCAATGTGTAGAGCTGGATCAGGGCAGCTACCACTCAAAAATGTTCCTGGAAAGATGAAGAGGACTCTATACACTCTTTCGCATGTTGATGTCAGCTTCCACTGCTAAGTTTCTACTTTGCTGTTTAATCATAAAATTTCACACTGGGTCAAATTTTGATGTGATTCAGAAGAAGATGAGCCAGGAATTTGGCTCATCAAAGGAAGATTCAGCAACATGATAATGGGAAGCTAATGCTGCTGCTGTCTCAAAGACAGGGGTGGGGAAAGATATTTGCTATTCTTCATTTCTTCATGGACCTACTTCTTGGAACTGCAGTTCCCCAAGGAGATCAGCTGATCCCTCCTTATCGTTGTCAACAAGACCAGTTGCTTCAGTGATTTCCTTACAGTCTAGATATCAAAAAATTTGCCAGGTTGTTGAACACCAGCTGCTACCTGGAACCAAGTTTTGCTTATAATGTGAATTAAATAATAATGCCAGATTCAAAGGCTGAATACAAAATAATTTGTGTATCTCTAAGTTGGGGCCATTCATAACAAATGTTAGTGGAGCAGATCTCTTGTTTCCCAAACCAACAGAAGCATTCATCTGTGTTAAGCTCAGTCTAGCTACATCTCTGCGACAGCTGGATAGTATAAAAAAGGCTTTTATAAAAAAAAACCCCAACGTTTCCTTTGGCACTATACATTCATTATAGTGCTTGCACAAAACTCTGAGTGTGTGTCCTTTTGCTCATTACTTGTTCTCCATGGAGTCACGATTAGTGTTAACATGACATCTCAGCTAGCTCAGCTTCTAGTCCCTTATTACAGGTTCTACGCTGCAGCTGAGACGAGACTGCATGTCTTATTAAGTGCTGGCCTTATGATGCATGCTAGGAAAGTCATAAAGTTTGTATTTATGAAACAAAAAACAATATCATTATCTTGTCTTGGAGCTCTCTCTCTTAACAGGGGTTTGCTGTACAAAATTTTAACTGTTATTTCCTCCCTCCATCACATTTCCAAAGTCTTAACTTACAGGGCACTAAAGTGATTTGTATAAAGACTTGTTAAGAACTGTTCCCTTGCTATGATTTTCCTTTCAGGGCTGTGGAGTGCAATGACTTTCTGTAAAAGAAATGCAAATTAATCATGATTATTTTTCAATGCGTCCTCACTCCTCATAGAAACCATCATTAATTATTTATCTGTAGGCCCTACAATCACCAATAGTGACAAATGCAAAGACAATTTAGTCATCACATCATACTGAGGCCTGTTTACCTCTTCAGCTCAAGGAAAATTACCTGGCTGTAAATAGAGGTTTTTTCATTTTATACATAGGAAAGGCTGAATTGCAACAAAGCTTCAGAAAGTGCAGTTAGTCAGCAGAGACTCTGATGAAAAGTAAAATCTCTGAACAGAACTGGTTTGGTTGTAACTCAAACCAGGACAGGGAGGATACTAGTTTACACAAAAGCATGGGTCATTTGTTCCCCCTAATAATGATGTTCTAACACTTCTGTATATAGTAATGCAAGGCAACAAATAAACACCTATGCATACCCAGTGTTGAAGCAAGAGTGCATGCACTAGTGGTTTTCATCACAGTCTTAAATTCTCAGGCTCTGTCCATTCAGGTTGTACATAGTCAAGTTACGTGACCTCTGCACAACGTTTGGTCAATTTTTTTCCCCAGCAGAATGTCTTCAACATTATTAAGGGTATTTCCTGATTAGAAATCTAACATCACCAACTGTGGCTTCCTGATAACCCCGCCCTGCTCCAGGGCCATCTGAACAGGTCAAATACACATTTTACGTAGCCACAGCTTGCTAGCAAAATTCACATCTATAATGCTTTTTGCAGCATCTTTTATTAATATCCATTTAATTACAGCAATGCTAATGGTGATCTCTTCAACTTACAGAGGTCAGAGGCAGCCATAAGTACATAGTGTGACCACAAATTTAGAGGCCTTTCAAGATCTCCCTTGATGAGATGTGGGAGAGAGATAGGCTCCCAGTCTGTCCTCAATACTGCCCATTCTTTGAGCTGGGAGAGATGCACTGGAGAGGAAGCTGAAGCCACCCCTCATGTCCTGGATTTGCCATATCCCACCACTATTTCACAAGTCACCATCTGCAGCTCCACCTCTAGCTCAGCCACATCAGGTGGCTCCATGAAAGCAAGCCTCTGTTGTGACCAGAGGCCCCTTCCTTTCAGCACAGTCTTGCATTTACCTGCCAGAGAGATCAGTAACTGGCTTGTACACGGATGGGTCTCATGTGAGGGTGGCTTAGCTTGAGACAAAGGTGTTGTGCCATAGTCGACTGTCTTCCCTCTACTACAGCGGAGATCTGCACTAGTCATTGGTCAGCTCCTGAACAGCTGTAATTTGCAGCCTGGATTTTAGTGTTTTATAACCAAAATCCATCACAGTTTTTAGGTCTGTAAAGGGTAAGGCAGGTTCAATGCACCTGCTATATCCAACTACAAGGTATCTGATGAGACAAGGACACAAGCTGCTCACTAATATTCCTTCTCTCAGACTCCTGCTCCAAGTTTGAGTGCTTCTTGCAGTCAGATAGAAACAGGATGAAACTCTGGAAGACTAAGGTGATGTGGAATAGAGAAGCAGTGCAGGAGGAAACACAATGGGAGGTGCCATGGAAGGGGGAGATAAAGAAAAGGAGCTTTGCTCAGCTTCCTTTCTCCTTTCTGTGAGGCTTCAAGAACCTTCCTCAAGATTACCTCTATTGGACTAGTTATCCTTAACAGGAAAAGTGAAGGACCCTTTTCAGGAATTAGGTCATACACTCTAGCGTCCTGGCCATAAATAATGGAAAAAGATCTGAATGAAGATATCAGTTAACACATGGGTGTTTTTTCTTCCTTAAAGCCAGGAAGTCCAAAGTCTTTTTTTTTGTTGTTGGGATTGTTCAGTNAACCTGATCTAGTGTGAGATGTCCCTGCCCATGGCAGGTGGGTTGGAACTAGATGATCTTTAAGGTCCCTTCCAACCACAACAATTCTATGATTCTATGATTCTCCTACCCCGCTCTTGTGATTTTAACTATCTTGGCACCTTCAGAAACACTGGGAGGTTATCTTTTAATTGGCAGATTACAAATTTTATTGTAAAATTTGACTATTAAAACTGAAGGTTTCTTTTTGTTAGCTAGTGTTTATTGATTAAAATTTCTCATTTCCCCCTGTTCATTCAACTTTGACAGAGCTATGTCTTTTGATCAATATCCATTTTCTAGTAGCTAATCAACTTTTACTTATTAAGTTAGATTTTATCAAGTCTGGTTTTAATGTGATTATTTTCAGGGAAAAAAATAAGCGTGTAAACATTTCAACAAACATTTATACACCAAAACCAAACATGCCAAAACCAAATCCAAATTCATCTCGACCGTTCTGGGCACCATGAAATATTGATTACTTGGTGTCCATTAGTCTCATCTACATCTGCACTATGCATCTCACTCCCATGTGTCCCAGTGCTTTTTAATCAGCCTGGAAGGCCTCTTGAGGTTACGTAGCTCCACAGTACAGTCATGAATGGGAGAGTTGCAAGTACCACTGCAAACAGAACACTCAGTGGTGCACTGGTGCTGTAACAGAGCCACAGAGAAAATAAGAATATTTGCAGAACTTTCACTTATACCTCTCTCTTCTCAGTGTTGTGGAGTTATGAATTAGAGCAGCATGAATCTGGAGGCTTCCTGTTTGAAAAAAGCATAACTGAAGTCAGAAGAAAATTCACAAAAATTCAGGCTTTAAAAGTGGAAACTTCTAGGAGAGATATTCATCTCAACAAAGCCCAAGGTAAGATGTCCTGTATCTGCAAATAAATATGAGTAGAAAATAAGCTGTCAGAAGTAAAACCATTCTTGGTGAAAATCCTCCTCCAGGTAATCTTGCATAAAGTCTGATCAGGTTTACTTTAATAAGGCATAAAAAGTCTTTCTCAAAGTCAATAGCATCTTGTTGAATAGGACCTACTAGGAGCTTTCATTGATGCCTGGCAGTTGGCAATATGATGTGAGATGAAGGAACTGTGGGAACTTTTAAAACCATGTCAGCTTTCTCAGAAATGACAAAATATGCCTGTAGAAAAGCTGGAGGAGCAGACCTCTAGATTAATTATCCCTACTGACAGTGGCAGTCAAAACCAAGCCTATCAGAGGATCTCTGAAAAAAAACCCAAACAGTAAATCTTGGGGTTTTACCTGTTCATTTAATTCTAAGCCACCAAGCACTTTGGATCCTTTGGAAAATCTAGATGCACCATGCCTGTGACATTACTCACATGAGGAGGAAAAAGTCTTAAGGGTCTTTACAGAGTACTTAAATGAGTAAGAACAGATGTTATTTTAAAAAACAAGCAAGCAACTTCAGGGTGTGGTACATGTAAACAAGGAGAAAAAACAATTATGACGAACAGGAGATGGATGTGAATCACTGAAAGTCATGTGAGGAAAATGCAGATGGCATAAGCAAGAACTTGAAGCTTCCAAAAGAGGGAAGCAAAGAATAATTATCAACATTCTAAGATTTCAAAGTAATTCATCAATATTTCTCTCTCATGTACTGTTTTTGAAACCATCAAATCATATCAAGAACAAGTGGAGTGATTCTCTCCTTAAAAAGTCTTGATAGTAGCTGAGATCAGCTTCTTCCTAAAACAGTTGCTAGTTTTCATCCCTGAGCTGAGCAAAGCCTGAGGAAATTCTTGGTTATTAGATTAATCATCTTCACAATGCGGGTAATTAATTTATAACCACTGCTTTGCTCAAGGGTTGGCTGTTAGTTCTACTCTGTACAACTTTGTGTGGACTCTAGAGTAGATGTGACATGCTGTTTGCATAATTAAAAAATGTCTGTATATATTTTTTGTCTCTTGGAATCCTGTGA
This sequence comes from Brachypteracias leptosomus, assembly GCA_013401335.1. Lineage (NCBI taxonomy): Eukaryota > Metazoa > Chordata > Aves > Coraciiformes > Brachypteraciidae > Brachypteracias > Brachypteracias leptosomus. The sequence goes on along the minus strand of VYZX01029397.1, from coordinate 105,832 downwards.
TTAAGGGAGAACCTCTAGTTCTTTTCTTAATTACAGTTCTTTTTTATCATGGTTTCAGAGAAACAGTTGAAAACAGAAACCATGAATACTAAGTACAGAATCCAATAAGACAAAACACATTTAGATCTTATGATTCTAAGCCACTACCACAGTGGTTTTGGTGATCCAATACTTATTTGATGATCAGAATGAAGCCTGTCCTGAGCAGCCTTCTCTGGATGAGCTTGTTTCAGCAGGGGAGTTGAACTAGATGGTTTCATGAGATTCCAACCTCACACCTTCTGTGTTCAGACACTCCATTATGATTTTAAAGGGGTTCATCTTATAAACAGTAAAGAGACCTATTGTTTTCTGTTGCTATGTGCCGACCATTTCCCAAACAATTCCCTCTGTGTGTCAGTGCACGCACGCACACTCTCCCTTGCATACAAACACACACATAGATGGTCTTTGCTCCTATCTAGTCTATATGAATAATGACCTGGGTATAATAAAAAGCACAATTGGAATTTCTTTTAAATGCCTCTGTCAGAATGATAATGTGAGCCAATATGAAGATGGCAATTCATTAATTGTGTTAAGTCAGTGATAAATGTGAAAAGTATGAATGTGCCAGTCCCACTATTCTCTCAAAACCACTTTGTTATGCAACTCTGGTATGTCACATTTCCACGGAGAAGGTAGTGAGATCTGAGAAATAAGCCTTCATATGCAAGTCCACCATCTCCTGTTTGTGATCATGCCTCTCTGTGGATCCATGAGAGGCACAGCATTTCAGAAGACTCTTAGGACACTGGCATACACTTTAACTCACCATTTTCCCAAGCAGCCATGTGTCGACACGTTTTGGGTAGATCACCCATAGAGCGTGAGCATTGTGAACCTGAAACATAGCGAGAGTTCTGTTGATTCAATTGCACTATGTGCTCTATGGAAAAGATAAATCATACAGTACAACTTGAATTTAAAGTAAGAATCATACCTTGCCATTTCTCAAAATATCTCCTTCATGGTGTCTATTAAGTTGCTGAAACCATTGGCTTCAGAGCTTTAATGAAAATGTAAACAGTGATCTGCCATGTACCACTAGCTTTAAATCAACTCTTTCCAGCATTTCAAATTCTCAAGTTCCACTGAATAACACACAGAAGGAAAAGTCAGAACCTGAGACCAAATGTCAGCATCTTTTAGCATTTTCTCTAGCAGTTCTTTTTATCTGAGAAGCTACCCAGACTGTTTAACACAGCTGCTTGCATTAATATTAGCTATTTTTTTGCTATATAAACTTAAAGGCTTATTAAAGTTGGCCATAAAGAAAATATGTCAATGGCTAAAGGAAACAGTCCTTAGTCTGTAGACTGAGTATTCGCAAATGAATATGCATCTGAGACACCCAGACTAACATTTCCCTGATGTATTATGCTGTGCACAGCAGTGCTTCAACAACGAACATATACAAAACCCACTTAGCTGGTACCTCAGCAGCAACTCTGTAGCTGTAAATGCTACATTTGTTGAACCTTCCAATAAACTTTTCATATTTTGCATCTGGAACGGCATCAGCTTCACCTGGCTCTTCCAATAACAATCCAGCAATGTGAATGCAGTAATTTTTCTGAAAATCATGGTAGGTTGTTTTACTTGACGCATTCCATATATGCATATAGGAAGTCTTGCACAATGACATCTTCCTAATTTGCCACTCATCTAGTGAGAGTGTTCACATCTTGTCATTTTACTGAAAATCAGGACAGCTCTTCTAGCTACAAAGATAGCTTTGTCGCTCTGAACTACTTAAACTTGGGAAAGCAAAGTAGCATAGATGAACAAGGACTACAACATTAAACAGAACAACCAACATTTGTCTCTTGTCCATTCAAGTGTTAACAATGCATTGGTAGTAAATATTTATGGAATGCTTTCTCTTGCATCCTGAGAACACACTGTAATTCTTAACCTGTGACTAAAAGCCAAGTGTTTCTCTCAGACACACTACCATACTATCAAATAGTTCTTCAAGGTTTATATTGATGTGTGAAGTAAAATCTTCTTTCTGTTAATGAAGGATAATTAATAATGAATAGTTATTGATTATTAATAATTACTGTCCGTTCTTTTTGCCAACATTTCTTTTTCCATGCAAATGCAGCTGTAGAATCCCTGTAAGCTAGCTGTTTCCCCACTTTTACAATAAGTTTGTTTATATTTCTGGTCTACTGGCCATCTGAATACACAGATTTCTATTGTAGTACAGGCCAGCTTCATGAAGAGGCATAAGCACTATTCCCAAGAGTCATTCTGCACTTTACCTAGTGACTGTTGCACACAAAACATAGAAACAGGCCAAAGAAGAACACCTGCCCTGACCTCCCCTCCAGGCTAAAAGCTCCAAACCTACAGACATATCCCTTCTCTATCACTTCTACTTCTTATTTCTATGGCTGTTTTGTGGGAAGTTTCATTATAAAGCCTTGAAATGTGCTTCTCATCCGTCCTACATCCAGACATTGAGGATACAGATTATGAGGAACAGCAGACATATCACACTGTCTTAGTACTCCTGAATGATTTTGGAAGCAGCACTGAAGCAACTTACAGAAAAAGATAAAAGGTAAGAAAGTATGTATTCTTGATTACTCTGCTTTCTTCCTTAACTAGTTAGCAACTGGCATCCATGTTATTTTCCCTAGAATGAATTTCCTGCACAGAAATTAAAATTAAGTCTAAAACAAGGTGGCTACATTCTAATTGTGAAAACCTCTTTTTCAGGGCAGGAAGGAAACAGGATGATCTCAAGACATCTGTGTGAGTCATAGCACACTAATGAAAGACAGATGGGCATGCTTATTTGGCATGACTTTTTTAACTTCTCATTTGGTGTAACTATTCTCTTAGCTTTTTCCTTAATTACATTGACATGAGGTGAGAAAAACAACAGGTCTCAAGATGTTTGGCTTAAATTTGCCTTGATTTGTACAACTGTAGCAGACAAGTATTTCAGGATTTCATAGGTTACAACCAGGTAGAGACAAAGACTAATATGGACCCATGTTTAGGACTCTATCTCCTTGAATCACATTTTGAGAACATTAACTTGAGGAGGGGACTAGAAAAGCTTGAATTTGGTGGTGTTAGTACTGAAAGTCTGATAAAAGCTTTCTGTCATTGTAGCTTCAAACTGTATTTTTAGTACTGTGTTTCATTAACCTCAACAGCATTAACCCACCAGAAAGCTATGCATGCATGGAAGAGCTGGAGGCCCAGCAATGAGGTTTAAATATTATGATCTTCCATGAGCTGAAAGAGGATCTGATCAGTTCCACTGCAGTGGAAATGGGCTGCTATTGCCTAATCCCGTCTCAAGCACCAAGTTTTCAGCTTGCTAATGCTCCAAGAAGCTAGGCTGTTACTTAATATCCTATTACCTAAGGGCGGCACTTTTGTATTCTGCTCAGCGTGCTGCATGCTACTCCCAGAAACACAAAACTAGCTCAGCTCCAGTTTGAGAGAAGAAAGGCTGTATCATACAACCAAGAGTCCATTGGGCAACAGATCCCCTTCCTTTGGTGGCAAGTCTGTATCTGGACACAGATGTTTATAATTTTGTTCAAAACCGATTATGGGAGAGGAGAGGAACGGGAAAAGGAAAAAGAAAAAAGGGAAAGGAAAAGAGAAGAAAAAGAGGAAAAGGAAAAGCAGAAAACTGTAATTTGTCCACACTATCAGGTGGTTTGTTTTGTTATCTGGGTGATGACTGGGAAGAATGAAACTAGAAAGCCTCTGCACTGCAACTATGCTGGTCTTCAGCACTCCTCAGAGAGGGGTTTACTTGCAGCAGGGCTAGGAACTTGAACGGTCAAGATGTTTTACAAACCATAGGTGCTATAGGAGCTAGAGCTTTGCCATACATAAATACTGCATCAGGGAAAGAAAGAGTATCTTCACCCTGGAAACCTGGGCTAGGCTTAATTATTTGGACTTCGCTGAGTGTACAGGCTTGAATGGATGGTCCATGAATTCCAGTTCCCTGGTCTTTTTTAGCCTCTATGAATAAATAAATCATAACCCAGGAAAAGATTAGCAGCTGTTGTCACTGCTGCTAAGTCAGAATCCAGTCAACCAGTGTAGTACTCCAGGTTTCTCCTAGTTAAAAGCCTCTCAAAGACTTACACTGATACAAAATTAAAGTCTCATAGTTGCATAAAGGAGACTTACAGTGATACAAAACTAAAGTCTCATAGTTGCATGAAGGAGCAAATCTGCTTCCAAGGGAATAATATAAACTGTAGTGCTTGGCATTGTGCCATTCAGCAGACATTTAGTCAGTACCAGCTAGGACGCTGAGAATATTCACTCTTGACTGATGTTTTGAGATTTTGCTCTAAAATCTTCTACCAAATCCAGACCACGCAGAAATCTTGTGAGAAGTCAGGTCTTCCTTGCTGTTGGGAGAACACGTACTCTGAAGTTGCTCTATTGCTGAGTGAAGCTCTCTGAAGGAAGAGAAGAACATTCAATGTTTGTTCAGCCAGAAGGTTCAGATCCCTCCACAGGCACAGATGGGGGCTGTGCTCTGCCCCATGCCCTGCCCCACACAGCTGCATCTGGCCTGAGCAGGCAGCCGGGTCTGCCAGGGCGTGTAGCAGGAGCACAGAAAATACTGATGACTAACACTCGCCACTCACACCCTTGCATGACTTCCAGACTGAGTTAGACAAGAATGCCTTTTTCTTGTATTTTATCTTGCCATGCTCTCACTCACTTCCAGAAGGTGATTTTTCTGACATTTGATTTTTCTTATTTAGCATTTGATCTTTTGAAAAAAGCATTTGGTCCCCAGCAGGCAGTTTTAGGGCAGCTGAAGTGCTGTCTTAACAATCACAGACAAGCTGGTTATATCACACAAAAGCCACTTTGTATCATGAATAATCTCAGATCCTCCTTATTTCTTATGCAGAGTCCAGCCTCATTCCTTTATACCCAGAGAATTAAACTCTGTGTCTGTATTTTCTTCTGGCTTTTTTTCTGCTGGGACACAAACTTGCTCAGAACAAGCAGACAAGCTCAGGAGGCAACACAAAGACATCGCCAATAGCACTTGCTACCTACCTTGCAAGAGCCTCTTTGTATTTTACTGCATGACCATCCCTGGCACTGAAGGACCACAGGAGCTGATCTTCCCATAATTGCACCTTCAGTGAAGGGCCCTTTTTTTTCCTCCCTTTCCAAGGGAAGTTTCCTGCTAGGACAAACTCTGGACTGTGCTTTCCAGCCAAAACTGATTTTTTAGCTTTCTGTGTTTTTCTGCATGTTGAGGCTTTGGTAGAAGAAGCAGCACCTTTGACAGGTGTGCGAGTATCTCTACAAATCTGCGTTATCTACAACGGTCCTAACATCTGCTGCAGGATATTGCTCTTCATGAGTACAGCAGGTGGTGTAACAGACTTCTACCTGGCCTTTGCACTGCTGTACCCACATATATGCAAACTCCTGATAATTGCAAGACAAACCTCAGAGGAGGTAAAGGGAAAGTACGATTGCCTGCCCTGTTTGTAAGCTCATTATTCTCCAAGTGAAACTAATGTACACACAGGTTTTCTGTTCCCAGGAAGCCATATTCATTATAAAACACAATTCAAATATGAATAATTAACCTCTTTTATTGTATCAAATATGGGGCAAAACAAAGCTACAAAAAGGAAATAAACCCTAAACAAATACATAGATCATACTGAAATGAAAACTTCACTTCTAGTTTAACTCTGAGGGGACAGCTTTCCTGCAGCTCCTGCTGCTATGAGTAATTCTGTCCTGCATCTTCCTTCACTGAAAGTACTGCTTTCAGAAATAACACTTCTTGCTTTGGTTACAGCTCACTATTCACATGCCTCACTGAATACTTTATGAAAGCAACATCAGGTGTGTCCAGAGGCTGCCTCTGCAATTACAAAGCAAGTCTCCTAGATACTATTTTCTCCTTACTTGTGTAAGTGGAATCCTTATGTAATGACCATGCCTTCAATTTTTGAGCATCTCTGACTATCTTTGCCTCAAAGGACAGACATACTCCACAGCGGGACCATAGCATATTTTGATTGCCAATCACCCTGATTATGGGAAATCCTGAAAAATCCAGCAACTCCCTCCCATGCCTAACTTTCCAGGAGAAATGTGTATCCGGGTCTTCACCTGACTCAATACTGGGATGGTGCAATGTAGTACCTCTGAAGCTGAGGAGTGGGAATGACTCACAGGCTCCCTTGGTGGAAACGTAGCTTGGGAGACTATTGAAAGAAATTTTTTCATCTCTTTGAGAAGAAACTTCTACAAGTGGGTTTAAGGAGTTGCTCCCATTGCTCATCAAGAAGTGCATGCTTTCACAACAATTCAGTTATGTTTCTATTGTGCTTCTCTCTGTATATGCTTATCTCTGCTTTCCCAAACACAGACAACAAGAGTAACAAGATGTAATTTGAACTTGAGAAATTAATACTGCTTTTTCCAGGAACACTAGCAGAAAAGCCCTTGCACTCCATCTACTATACATTAAGCAGTAAGGGAGAAAAGTGATGAAGAATCTGAAGGGTGGTCCCCTCTGCCAGCTTCTTCTCAGGACTAGTTTCAGTTCTGTTGTCATTGCTCTAAGTTTCCTCAGATTGCATCTCCATAACCACTTTCAGTGGTCATTTCTGGGTCCTTGTTTCTAGGAAAAACAAAAGCTTGCTTTGGCTTTGCAGGCGAGCTGTCAGTGTGACTTCTCAATCCAACAGGAGGGCTGGCTTCCTTCCCCAGTCCCTCAAGGACCAATACCCAAATCTCTTTCAGAGCCTTCTTCCAGTGTGCTCTCTAATTCAAGTAAAATCTGGCCTTGAATTTTTCTTCCTGATATTCCTCAAAACAGCAGAGGCCACCTTTACTCAGCCAATAGCAGGAACATTCCTTCAGCCCTATTCTCCTCTGAGATGTATTTAAGCAACCAGTCAGCTGCTTTGAAAAACTGCACAACGTTAAAAATAAGGCAAATATTCTCAATACTATGCTAAGCATATAGAAGTAATTAGAGAATTATAATCAACATAAGAAGACATGCCAAAGATAACTGCATATGTGCTAGAGAAAGTAAAATCAGAATTATAGGTATTCTAGCCCAGAATTTATAAGAGAGATACAGAAAGAATCCAACTGAGCACTATAGGACTGCCCTTGAGCTAAAGATCTGAAGATTTTTTTGTCTTTAAACCAAAAAGTTTGTAAACGACACTTACTTGGGACTAGCTTTGTTAGTAAGATTCACAGCAATTTAAGAAAAAACGTCCAATCAATGTCCTGAGGCTGGAATTGCCTCATTTTTTCTACAGTTCCTTTTTCATACTGCATTTAGTCAAAAGATTACAAGTCCAGTGCAAAAAAAAAAGTCAAAATTTTCAGCTTCAGTTGTTCACAGCACAAACTATGCTGACCTTTTCCAGACAATTACATAAACCAGCAATCATAAGCAGTAGGGATCCTTATTAAAATACAACCCACGGCTTTTGTATGTGTGCATGCCTTCTTTTTGGCCCACAGTTACTGGCTACACTGAAAAAGATTTTATGAAGAAAAACAACAGATATGATAAATACCAACAGAAATCAGCTCCCAGATATGAACAGCAAGCATAACCGCAGCTGAGTCCAGCCTTTGCTTAATACACCAAGAATGGTCCAAGACATCTTTTATCTTTTATACTCAACTCAAACTAGACGTGCTAGTAAAACCCCATTAATCTGTTTCATGAGTCATAGGCATCTTTGTTCTGTGTGCTTTGCTGACAGTTTCCTTTATCTGAGGGTGGAAAATGTGCTTTGTATAAAGTTTCAACTTGTGTGTAAGTTCTCTCTGGCACAGTGCCTGTGCCCTACCCAGAGAATGTTTTCCTTTACCACATATTGCTACAGCTGAAATCAGCTGAAAATCTTGAGCCAGAAATCCCTTAATGTGAACCACAGAGTTGTGCTTGGGTAGTGTCTATAGACAATCTAGGTTACAGCTTCCCAGAAATCCTACTGCTCACATATGCTGTGACCACTGCAGATTCCATTCCTCTTTTTTTGGTCTTTGCAAAGAAATGGAAATAACTGAGCAGGCCTCTGGTTGCTCGGTTTTTAACATACAGGCTAGACAGTTGTATTTTAACAAAGAAAGTAACAATGATTGTGGTTGGGAAATAAATTATGCTGAGTTTTTGTTAGCAGAAAGTTCCTTTCTATGTCAACACAGTTTAGAAGAGATCAGATTTCAGTAGCCTGCTACTCCTCTTGACTTCTCCAGCAAGAACAAGCATTTCTGAGACACTTCCCAAATAGTGTGTGAGGATGGCAACACAAATGAATTATTTTTTTTTTTGAAAGCAGACTTGAAGACACAATCAGTAATGCATGCATAGCCACAAAAAAATGCATTTGCCCCTCCTTGAAAAAAAAAGAAGCCCTACTTCAACTTCTGAAAGAACATACTTGTGAGAATGTACAGTTAATGATTTTCTTCCCCTCTTCCATTCCCTACCAAGGAATGTTTCTGAGCTCTTAAATAGCTCCACCCAAAATTAATGCTGCTGAGTAAATCAGCGGTCTGCAAGCCAGATACCCGAGAATTTGACCAAGTGATCAAGTATTGATTTTTACCTTCCCATATGCTAAAATAGAACATTTGAACAAGGATATAAACTTAAATTTACAGTCTTCTGGTCTTAAGTGGTATTAGCTGAATAACTGACTTAATATGTATATCAAGTTAGTTGTGTATATCAGTTCCACCTTTTATACTTGTAAAATCCTTTATATCATTATACAAATGCCTCACCAAAGAAATGCTGAAAGCAGGGAAGAAGACAATTTACAGTATACTGTGAATTATGCCAGTAATTAGACATAACTGGAACTAGGAATACGCTAAATGGAGAGGAAAAAGGTTACAATGCCATTAATTTTCTAAACAAGCAAATGCTACGAGTCACGCACCAATCTTCAAGAGTTGTATACAAAGTTAAAAGCAGTTATATAAAAAGTTAAAGGCAGTTATATAAATTATTATTTGTAAATAAAGATGAAGCGACATGTGCAAGAACAGCACAAACATGACATTCAGCTGTTGCCAAGTGAGAACAATAAAACAGTAGAACTGGTGTGCTGAGCTGATGTTTTCTTTAAATCCCATTGTGTCGAGTTAAAAAAGTTCACTGCAAAAGCACTGGGCCAGAACAGAACTTGTCAGGTCTGATGCATGTTTGCTTGGTGCTTCACCCTCCTCATGCATCCTCTTCTGCCCAGCATTACTTCTGAAGCAGAAAATTCATTACCATAAGACAAATAGATAGGCAAAGCTGGATTTTCCTTCTCATTAGCCAGCTTTGGGATGTGAATATTAAGGCTGGTAAGTAGAGTTAATGCAGCAGAGAAAAATACTGTGGATCTGAAGATGTTTCAAAACATTTTCAGCTGTGCTCAAGACAGTAAGGAAAATATTCTGCTACCTACTTCTCAGTGCTGCCTTCATCAGCACAGAGGAGGAAGAGAAAGCGGGCTAGAAAGCTATTGTAGAGAGTGTCTGGTAGAGTGGAGGAAGCTCAAAGTCTTCTGTACAAAATTAAAGCTCTGGAAATCAGTGGGCTGCTGTTGTTGCTATGTCAGAGAAACAACATATTGTAAACATCTGTTTTTTCTGGTGGTGTCAGTTTTGTGCTGTGCAACTCCCCCCAGCACTGGAATGTAACAAGACACAGCTGGGGCTCAGTGTGCTACACCACAGAATCACAGAACGTTAGGGATTGGAAGGGACCTTGAAAGATCATCTAGTCCAATCCCTCCACCAGAGCAGGATCACCTAGATCAGGACACACAGGAACGCATCCAGGTGGGTTTCAAATGTCTCCAGAGAAGGAGACTCCACAATCTCCCTGGGCAGCCTGTTCCAGTGCTCTGTCACCCTCACTGTGAAAAAGTTTTTTCTCATATTTATGTAGAACCTCCTATGTTCCAGCTTACACCCATTTCCCCTTGTCCTATCATTGGATGTACCTGAGAAGAGCCTGGCTCCATCCTCCTGACACTCACCCTTTACATATTTATAAACATTAATAAGGTCACCCCTCAGTCTTCTTTTTTCCAAGCTAAAGAGACCCAGCTCCCTCAGCCTTTCCTCATAAGGAAGATGTNACTGTATCAAATGCTTTACTGAAACTAAGCTAGACCACATCCACTGCTTTACCATCATCTATCCACCTGGTTATATCCTCATGAAAGGCTATCAGGTTGGTCAAGCATGACTTCCCCTTGGTGAAGCCATGTTGACTGCCCCTAATGACCCCCTTATCCTTGATATGCCTAGAGACAGTGCCAAGGATAAGTTGTTCCATCAACTTTCCAGGGATGGAGGTGAGTCTGACTGGTCTGTAATTATCTGGGTCCTCCTTCCTGTCTTTTTTTGAAGATTGGAAGTCTTAATGCATGCTCCTGCTAACTGCACAGCCTCTGTGAAGATGCTGCAATAAAGTTTTGGTCAGTTTTTTCAGTTGTGTTAACTTCAACTGTGAAGGCTGAAATCATAGAATCATAGAACTGTCAGGGTTGGAAGGGACCTTAAAGATCATCTAGTTCCAACCCCCCTGCCATGGGCAGGGACGTCTCACACTAGATCAGGTTACTCAGAGCCCCATCCAGCCTGGCCTTAAAAATTTCCAGGGATGGGGCTTCCACCACCTCTCTGGTCAGCCTGTTCCAGTGTCTCACCCCCCTCATGGTGAAGAACTTCTTCCTAACGTCTAATCTGAATCTATCCACCCACCTCTAGTTTTGAGCCATTCCCCCTAGTCCTACCACTACCGGACATCCTAAAATGTCCCTTACCAAATGTAGCCTTCCTGTTTCTGTACCTGGGAAGACAGACTTTTATGCCACCTGTGGCCTGCTCAAATCATCCACTGCATCTGCATTGGCTGCATCCAAGGATTGCACCCAGAATATTTTAGCTTGTTAAAAAAATTAGAGCTAAGTTCTGAATGTTTCAAGGGTGGCAGTCCACTTGTAGAGCTACAGAAAGAAACAAGAGGAAGAGAATCTGATGTGTTTAAGATCACAAGCCAGGAATAGAAAAAAAAATCTTAAGTATTAAGCTGCCTGTTTGCATCACTAAACAATGACAACCTTTGCTTAAAATGTGGAAAGTCCTCTTTTGAATCATTACGCAAACCAGAAATAATTTTGTGCACTCTGTACTCTAAGATAAAGGCAGGGGCACTCTGTGGGACTTGTCTACTTTAATTATAAAAGTACAGCTCATTCCCCATAGTCACACTCCCTCAGAATATACACAGAGAGAGGCTAACTGCACCTTTCTCTACTTTTCTGCTAAAGTTTATCTAAACCATAGGCCACAGCTGTCCCTAGAGTCCCATTACATTGTAGTCTCCTATAGGAACCCATGCTAGCAGGATGCATCTGGAAGGAAGGAACTGAGGTAGTAAATGTATACTTGTCATTCAAAGCACAGGAATGTACACACAACTAGTTCTTAATAATGTGCAGGAAGAAAGAAATTATACATTTATGTAGTATTTTGTAAATTTAAAAAGATTCCCACTGGTATATATACCAGCAGACGTCATCTAGAACTGGGGACCATCTGTAGTAATACATACAATTATGGTAGAAGTGCCCTGAACCAATCTATAAACTTTACCTCTCTTCTGAGATATGATATGATCAACATGATATGCTCCACTTTACCAGTTGCTTTTAAAATACTGAATTCTGTCACTACACTCTACACAGTACAGACTGAAGCACAACAAACCATCCAAATCATTAGCATTTGGCCTGGTTTTGCAGAAAAAATGAGATACAGCATATCTAGTAGCAATGCAAGACCTCATCAATACACACATTTGTGCTTTTGATCCCTCCTCCACATCTGATATCACTATGTAGTTTTAGCTTCTTTTAAATCTTGGCAATCATCAAGCTTCAGATTTCACATTACAGGAATGTGGGGAAATGTTCTCCACTCGAGTCTTATCTCAACATGGTCTCCAGAGTACTAGACTAGCTGGGGGTGCTTGAAACTAAAGCCATGATGAATTTCTTGGCTGGTTCCTGTCTAGAACTCTCAGAAGACAGCGAGGGCAAGCTTAAAGGACTCTTCCAATTACCTAGATAAAGAAGAAGATAAGGCAACAAAATGAAACAGTATATGGGGGAAAAAATGTGAAGCAATGACAGGAAAGGCAAGCATTAATAGCTTTGAGATTTTGAACCTGATAATAACAAGCCCCATATGTGAAAATCTGACTCTATCAGGACCAGTGAGACCTCACTCCAGTTCCCCACCCCACCCCCACCAAAAAAAGGCAGAGTAGGATTTGCTCTCATTTGTTTAAGCTTTCTGATAGCACTCTGGGCACTTAGGAAAAGAGCAGTGTAAAAATAAATGAGTCAGAAAAATGGATGTGGGAATGACAAATGCCCAAGCTATTTTTCTCAAGTGACGCTTGGTTTCTACATTTCTTAAATTCTATGGGGAACTTAGTTACAGCTAGTGTTCCCAAGGCAAGTACCATTATGCTAGCTTGTTTTATGAGCTCAAATTTTATGTACTCAAATGGAAAATGCTGCATTGTTTGATTTAACGACTTTTCCTAAACTACACAGACAGGAAAAGGGGGTGTTCCAGCTGTGTGGTTTGTATTTCACATACATACCATTTTTCTTTGTATTTCTTTTTTTTTTCCCCTCAATTTTGCAGTGCAGTAAAAAAAATTAGTTAATCAAGAACATTATAAGTTTACTTTAGTAAGCTGCACTTCTTTATTTTTTCCTTTAGATAATAAGAAAAAAACATTAGAAGAGTGCAATGTTGCCAATGTTCTTGCTCAGAATTACAGTGTAGATCTGCCCTCCTCCAATCCCAGCATTAGCAACAAAATCACATATAAGTAAGTGAATTTTTATTCATAAGATGTCCTTTAAGGACATAATAAAAAAGAACTTGAATTATTTAGCCTTACTAAGTGCCTTTCTGATGTATGTGCTTTTTTTTTTTCCTGCAAAGAAAGGCAGAAGCGGAAAAGAAGCAAATAATTAATAGAGGATTGGAGGAAAAACTATTTCCTTCTGTAGCATGGACGCCTCCCCTCCCCCTCCCCCCAGTTACTCCTGCTTTTCAACTGACTTTAAATCACCAGTTTAAAAAAAGAAAGTCCAAGTATGAATCAACTGATTAATGTGTGAACTATATTATTGCTTGCTGTAAATTGAACCATGGAATAATTTAAACTGCTTTTGGTTTCTTCTCAGCTGGATGGTGACATCAATACCAGCAATTCCTCAACTTCTTGCTTTTTCCCACCCAGACAAATGTCTAGGCTTCCCCACCACTACACTCTTCTCTCCACCACTGCTGTACAGACAGTTAAAAGGGACAGGATATGAACAGTCACCTTTTGGGAACCAAACTCAGAGAATCAGCTCTGCCCACCAACAAAGTGCACTAGGATTGATGCATGTTTCTGTGTCATGATCCCAAAAAAGCTCTATGGGCTGAGGAGGGCAGCTTGTGAACTGGATAATCAGCATCAAGCAAAGACACAGCCTGTCATATGCTTCTAAACAGATGACAAGACAAACCACAAGAAAGACCTTAAAGCAAGAATGCAATGCTGGAAATTATTCTTTAAAGAAGAATTTTAAAGTTTTCAAAGGGAAATAAGAACAACAGTTTCTTACTTGCCTTTTTAAGCACCCAGCTATTAAGGGGGGCATTTGCTTATTTGGATTGGTTTGTTCTTAAGACCATGCATGACTAGCAATGCATTTAGTTCTCCTGTGTGTGAAAGGGGATTGATTCTGAGTATTCCCATATCTAAAGCATTGCAAATTTTCCACTGCCATGATTTTGCACTCATTATGTAGCTCTGTCTTTTTGAGAATGGACAGTATCAACCTGCTGTGGTGCACAGGCACCAAATTGAGCGTCTTTCCATACACACATATGACTTAGTGACTTGAGCTTCTTTGGGTCACTGAGTGCATAGCCAGGCTGTGCAAAGACAGAGGCAACTGTCTCTCAAACTACACCTGGGACTGAAGTGCAAATTTAAAAGCTTTAATCATAGAATCACAGAATGGTTTGGTTTGGAAGCAATCTTAAAGATCACCTAGTGATCTAGTGGACACCTTCCACTAGATCAGGTTCCACTAGACTACCCCTCGTCCTATCACTACACTCCCTGATAAGAAGTCCCTCTCCATCTTTCCTGAAGGCCCCCTTGGCACTTGGCAAGTGCAACAACAGTATGCTTCGTAACACACTGGAGCAGCTGCTTCTTTTACTCTGCAACACACAACTAAAATAGCTTATGCTTGTCTTAGACTGCAGTCAGCTGGAGTTTCCAACAGCATTTGCCACAGCATCTTAATGAAGGATTCTTATACGGAGATCTAAGTGAGAAATACAGAGATATTTTTGTTTTATCAGTGAAGCTCAAAAGATTTTGCCCTGATGTGATGCATCTAACATGCATACACAAAGATCATTATGAACAAAATGCCTTCACAAATGGCTGCTAAATTCTTACCATGTTTGTCAGATCTGCTGGCCTCTTTCAAGAATCCAGCTACACCCTCACTGTGGTTGTGAAACTTAGCAGTCATATAACCCCTGCTACGTAACAGAAGTGGAAATATAGAAGACAACAAACCATGGAAGAATAATTAGCTCTCATTAAACCTTAGCTTTCTTCCCTGCTCTAAATCAGTTGCTTCTAACCTGAGCCCTCAGCACAGCACATAAACTGGGGTTATCTCATTGGATAACCACTGAAATTCCTAAATCCCAGTCATCTTAAAGTTCATGCAGTTTGGTGTCAAACTAAATGCCCCTCAAGGCAACTGGTCCAACTCACATCCCTGGAGCAAGTGGCCTTGTGGCCCATGCTGCAGGAGAATTAAGTGAATGGATCAGAGGGTATGCAGGAAAGCAAGCCCTAGCAAGCCCTGGTTACCCAGGGCTGCATTCCTGAGGCAAGGAAAGGAAGGGGAACACATGCAGCAACATGCACAATGAGACATGCAGACTTGAGCTTGAAAGGAAGATTTTCAAGAACAGAGGAACCTTCTGCCTTTTTGTACTTTCTAGACAATGTTACTACTGTGAGTATCACAAACATCATGCTGTGGCTGAAAATGAAGGCATTCCAACTTTGTTTTACTTCTTGTGAATACAACAGTTTATGAAGGAGAGCTATTTTTCTTTCAAGGAGAAAATACAAACAGCCACAAAAGTAGGATATGTTCAGATAATATGGCAATGGCAACAGTACATGAACAACTAAAACATGGAGCACCTCTCCTATGAAGACAGGCTCAGAGAGTTGTGGTTGTTCAGCCTGGAGAAGAGAAGGCTTCAGGGAGACCTTATAGCAGCCTTCCAGTACCAGAAAGAAGCCTATAGGAAGGTGAGGGACGATTTGTTCACAAGGGTTTGTAGTGACAGGATGAGGGGTAATGGTTTTAAGGTAGAAAATGGTAGATTTAGGTTAGACATTAGGAAAAAGTTCTTTAATATGAGGATGGTTGATCACGGGAACAGGTTGCCCAGAGAGCTTATTGCAGGGGGGTTGGACTAGATGACCTTTGGAGGTCCCTTCCAACCCAATACATTCTATGATTCTATAAACCCACACATTCCTGTTTTATAGAATAAAACACTTCTAATACATGCCAGGGGTGCCAAAATCATATTAATTTAGACTCAGAAGGATGCAGCTCAATCAAATAGTATAAATTGAATGTGGCACTTACCTGCTTAAGAACTGCTTCAGTCAGTTTTCTCCTTCCTTCCTCTCTGAAGAGTAAAGACAAACAGAATTTAACATTAGGGAAAATAATATACAAAACTAAGTTAACATCTTAAAATTGAATTATTTTGTTCTTAGAAGGAAAAAAAAAAATGCGGACATCTAAGGTCTTTCAAAAGGAATGAACATTTCATTACTGAAAATGTCACTTTGCCAGAAATGGAGGAAAGTTATTTCAGGTTTTCTTTTCAGGAAGTCAAGTATTTACATTAAAATAGAAGTGACTTAAAATATTCAAAATAAAGTTTCATGGTGAAATGCAGATACAGGAGAAACAGGTTTCAGAAGATATGTAATGAATCATGAAACCTCAGTCTCAGCAGTTAAATTACAAAGTAATTTTAAAAAAAATATTGAATTCTTATAAGAGAAATAATTTATCTAATTCACCAGTAAGTTGAATGTTTTATTGTGGAACTAAACTTTTGAGTAGCATACATCTCATATAATATACAGCTACTTTTTAAACAACTTTTCACCTAAAGTCTCTTCGGATGTAGATTAGCATGCAGGAAAATGATCTATAAAATCATATTTCTCTTTATGAACTGTTATGAAAAACCCTAATAGACTTTGGACATAGAAAGGTCTTCAGATAGTCTACAGGAAGTGCAGTCAAAGTATGTACAGATGTTACCAGAAGGTTAGAAAAAACTAACAAAGTATAAAGCCATGTGGAGGGAATCTGAAAAGGAGACAATACCCAGCTGGTAATTGTAGTAGGAGGAGTCTCTACAGTAGTAGTAATGAGATGAGCTTTAAAGGAGATGAGCTCTCAGTGGCCAGAGATCTGGGTACCTTACTATCCAAGCCAATGCTTTAAGTCATGTAAGCAGACTGCAATAATTGCTGCTACTGGAAGGGGACAAGTGGTTCCAACAGAGAGAGGGCATTTACTGCTGGAAAAACTGAGGCTGACTAAGACCAGGCAATTGGCCTTTGCAGAGGTTGTTCAGGATCTACACATCTCCCGCAGAAACTCCTTTCTGAAATGATTCATTACTGAACATACTTATTGTAGAGGAATCTAATTTGTTCCCTTAGGAATAAACCCTGAGGCTGTAGTGTCTTAATGTCTCTTCTGTCCTGCAAAGCAGAGAGCATCAGAAAATAGCACACAACAGGAAAGCCAGCAGACGTTACACAGCAGATTCTGGAGCCTCTTTGGTCTCTGGCTCATTCTGAATATACCCTTAGACCTGGAAATAATACTGCTGCTTCTTAAAATATATAAACAAAACTCAAAGAAACCTGGTGCAATTCTTAGAGTATTTAACCAAAGATCAAATGGGGGTTAACAATGTTTGTAATACATGCTTTATATTTCATCTTTTTTAAAAAACCACACAATTGTATTGACTGACCATACCACATCAGTTTGTGGGGCTAAAACTTCAACTTGCTGCTAAAATATGATGCTTATTTACAGGAAACTTTGCTGGTGGAACTAGCCCCTTCTCTTTCTCGCAGCTTAAGTATGAAAATGCTGGGAGAAAATAAGGTTTCACTTTTTGACTTAATTTTTGAAGACAAATGTGAACCTTTATATCCTCACAGCAAGAAGAAACATAATGATCAGAACTCATGCTTCAGTAGATACCATGACAGAAACCAGCGCTGAAACCCTGTCCTTCAGTTTGATTGTCAACTGAGTTTAAAAAAAAAAAGAATAGATGATTCTGGTAAATAGCCTTTCAATGCATGCTGCTGGATGAGACCACAACCACAACATTAACACACCTAAATATACTCCTTACGTGTGAGTGTTCTTGGCATCAGAAACATCGCACCTGGAATAAAAAGTCACTGCAGAATATTGCCAAATTCTGGTGAACTGTAAAAGCAAAAAAACCAACGTAATTTCCAGGGTTATATTTGTACTCATGCAAACTTTTTAACAGTAACCAAATGTGTGTGTGTGCACCAAAGAATAGCTTTTTACCATTGTCAATACCGCCCACTCCTCTTTTTTCCCCTAGTGCCATCTTTGCCCATCTGCTTCACCATCCACTGGCAGTGGCTGTAGCCTTCTTCTTCCAAAAGGTGTCCTTGGGGGACAGAGCAGGAAGGTTTTAATTGCTCCATGATAACTTTGCTTGTAGTAAGTAAAAACCTATGTCTTTCCTTTGCTTCTTTGAGCATCTGGAGAGCTATGCTGTTTCTGACAAGGTTGAGAGCTCATAGGTAAAAAAGGCAAAAAGTTGTGCCGAGGCAGGAAAAGAGCTACAAGGATCTTAGTTCAGAAGAAAAATTGGAAGAAACCGAGAAGAAAGAGCACCTATCTTCCTAGCTCACAGACAGCTACAAAGACAGCTCTTTAGCTGCCTCATCACTGAGTTTGTTCAAGTTTGAACAGTTTAATCTGGGTTTACAACTTCCAGCATTCATCCTGCTGCTGTATAAGCCGTATTTTTCTTTGGGCCAAACCATAGACTCTTCATGTCTTTTAAAGGTCCTGCTCCTGTCCTAAGGTAACCTCTTTTTCCAAGGCACCTTCAGATCGGGCAAATACCTGAGCTGTTTTCAGAGGCTTCTTGCTAGAGTCTATGGGCAGGACACAGACAGAGTGAAAGACCTGGTAGGACAACCATTGCAGGTTGAGTGGGACAAAGATAGGTGCTATTGGAAGAAGTGGGTCTCAGATAATGCATATTACTCACACAATCAGATAACCAGCCCTAGTACTAAATTGCTTTTATTTTTACAGATGAGTTGGTTTTACATTTGAAATTACAAAGGGTGGGTTGTTTTCTAATCAAAGTTCCTCACATAGAAGTGCTTGTAACCACAAATAATGAAACCCATTTTCACAAGTTGCAGTGAAATCTTCAGATCAAAAGATTAGTAAGACAGAAAAAAATTATCTGATATTCATAAATCTGGGAAATTGATTAGCTAGTGGCTAGTGCCAGCAAACACTACCCCTGCCTCAAGGATTGAACCAAGTGGAAACCAGCAGCTCTGGAGCTAGTTATCTTACATCTGTTCTAACAGGAGGTTGCTTTTACTTCATCTGAATATGGTAACTTTGACGAATACTACTTTTAGAAACAGGAAGCTACAGGGTCCTCCTCTGATGTAGTAATTCCAGTAAGATAACCAGGCTTTCTCTGTTAGTTCTGCAATCCTAGGGGGAAAAAAATAAAAAAAAGTGGTTTGATATGATGACATTAAATAGAGAAGTATGCAGTACTCCAAGGAGTACCCATCCTTGTTTTCTGTCCAGAGAGCAGTTTCTTAGATGATGCTTAACAACAGTTATAAACAAACACTCTGTTAAAGGACATCCTTTGAGCAACATTGACAATTTCCTGTGTATGTCCATGTAGCATTAATGACTACTCCCGGGGCGCGGCAAATGGCGGGTAACGGGCGATGTCCTGCTGCCGCCGGGGAAGCCCCGATGGGCCGGGCCAGGGAAGGCCGCCCTCTCCTTCCTCCCCCCGCGGCGGGGAGAACGGCGGCCGGGGCGTGTTCCGGGCGGTGCCCCCGGACCCAGGAGCGGGGCGGGAGCAGCTACTGCCCGTACCGGCAGCGGCTGTCAAGAAGCGGGTGGCAATGCGGCGCTGGAGGCTCCTTCCCCTGCTGGCTCTCCTCGCCGGCCTCGTTCCTGGCAGAGGTGAGGAGGGACGGGCGGTGAGCCCCGCGGGGCTTGGGGAGGGACCGCTCCCCTGCCCTGCGTCCCCGGGGAGGGGGACCGAGCGCTGCCGCTCGGGAGGGCATCGGCGGAGCGGCCCCGGCGGCAAGAGGAGCCCGGGAGGGTCCCCGGGCACCGGCTGCCCCTGTCTGTCCGGGGCAGGGGAACGGCGCTTTCTCCCTCCAGCCCTTTTTTTGGGTTGTTTCTGTGTTGTTTTGTTAGTTCTTTTTTATGATGATTATTATTTTCCTTTTAACTAACTAGAATAGTATCCCTGAGAATTCCGCCCGCCTCTTGCACTGGGGAACCCTGTCCTGTTTTTAATCTCTTCGGTGAAGACCTGGCACTGGCTCCAGCAGGACCCTTGGGTGCTGGAGGGGGGGCGTTCCTTGAAGGGACTTTGGAGGGGGTTTCGGGGCTGCTGGAGCTCGGCTTCCATTTTAGGAAAGAAAACGGAGTTACGGCAGTTCCAGGGCATCAGATAGTTACTCGCCAAAAGTCTGCGATCACACGATAGCTTTTCAAAATTTTTATCATGGCAAAACTGCAGGGTAAAACACATCAGCGTGTTTCCTGGGAAGCTTCTCATGGCTTCTGTGTGTATCAGGAACGGTTTATCTTGAACCCTGATCAAAACGATGTGTATGTAATAATATAGCACGTTGGTATTTGGTGTAAGCAAAGAGTTTGGGCCAGGGAGGAAAGTAGTGAAGTTTCCAATACCAGTTTTTTTTCAGGAGGAATATGCCTAAACTGGAATATGCAGTGCGAACTGTCATTTCCCACTTACATGACTTCTATGAAACTTTTTTGGGTTTTTACTATGTTAATGAACATACTCAGTGCTATGACTAGGAATTTTCTTTCAGTTGTTTTGTAGAAGTAGCACTTCAAAACTTGATTAATCCCTCTCCTCATTGTAAGAGAAAAGGAAAAATACCTGTTCCTAGCTTATCTGGAAGCTGTGGTTGCTACATGCAGGATGCCAGATAAGCAGTTTGGTGTCAAACCTGTTTGAATTCAGTTATTCTGCTGCAGCCTTATTGTGTTCTTAACTGCTAGGTTAGCAAATTTGAGCTCTTGAAAAATAGTACAATTTTAAAATAACTGACATTAAAACTGACAGATGATTCAGGCTACAAACATTTAGGTATCATCTTACTACTTACGTGGAAAACCTGCCCCTCTACCTCTGCAAGCAGTCCTCATGGTCATGGACAGCAAGATCTTTGGTGTGATGGTCTTAAGATGTGGAAGTATTTAGAGTCACTCAAAAGTAGCCTTTCTAAACTTTCTGCCAAGAAGTTTGGAGATGAAGAGAACTTATCTGGTTTCTGCTTCACTGAAGGGAAGGTGCACAAAAACTGCCTTCAGGGGTTTTGTTTTGAATTCTGAGGAAAACGATGCTATGTTTTTAACAGATTGCCCTTAAAAAGCTGGTTAATTTATCTGGGTACTGGTTAATGCTGCTAATACAAACCAAGCAGATATTAGTTTGGATACTTTTTCCTTAAACCAAATGTATAAGAATTCAAAAACTGCTGAGAACGTTAGACTGGGGAGGGGAGAGGGGGCCCTCCAGAGGAGTTTCAGGTTTGTAGTTGTGCAATCTTAAATTAAAATAAGGGCAAAATTTGAATTACATGCTTTTGAAAATTTCAGTTTCACTGTTGGTAGGTTGTCTGTAGTCTGGATTTTCAGAACTGCTGTAAGAAGATAAGGATCTTATGTTATAAGCGGTCCAGTTGTTGTGCTGTGATTTGGAGGTGACTGGTTTCACTGGGAATGCTTGCTTTCATGGTTCGAGTGGATGGGTCTGTGCCTCCAGTCTGAGAACTTCTTCTGAGATCGTCCATTTTAGGCACATGAAAGCTGTTAGTTTTAAAACAATATTCAACATATCATGAAGATTTGAATGTATTATGAACTTTGTCATTTGAGCTTCCTTAGAAAAAGAGCTTGCAGTTTTAACCTCAAAAATGGCATTCAAGTGTCATATGCCAAGTATGAGCTCTGCAAGTCAGGCAGAACTAGAATTTAGATATCATTGGCGCTGGATCCAGTGGAAGGTCAAATGTGAGTTTTTGTATTATAAGTTTCTGTAGGCAGTCTGACTGCTTGCCTCTGCTGAGGGGTGGGATCTTTCCATTTCTCTCCTCCTGTGTTTGGTCTGGTGCCCATTCGGGGCCTGTACTGAGATTATTCATCTTGATAAATCAGCAAATGACTAATCTGGTGCTTTGAGTTTGCTCTGCAGAGTGTCTGACGGGTGTCAGAGCCAGCACAAGGGAGTGGCAGGGCTGAACATCGGGGAGTGGAGATGAGGTGGGGACAGGGGAGGAGAGGGCAGGAGGTTTCTTGCTTTGGCTGGTGGCGAGGTGTGAGACCAACTCAGCCATCTTACATCTGCAAAACCACCACGTTAGTCCAGTGTCTAATTTTTGGCATCTAGTTTTCAAAATACAAACAGAAAAAGTGTTAGGTAGCAGATCTTCTGTACAATTTATATGAAGAGCGCAGCAGAAGGAGAATTTAACAAAAAATCCATACATGACGAACGCAGACACAAGGGCCAAAAATCTCCCTTACCTACTGTAGAAAGATCAAGGCAGAATCTCAGGAATATATGCTTTAAGTATCCTTTGCAAGAATTGAGTAGAGCTTGTTGATTGAAACACAGTTGCTACAAGAAATACTTGTGGTAGCAAACACCCGGAGGTGAGAAAAATACGTGCTGGAAGCTGAGGTTATCTGTGTTGTAAGATCAGTAGCCTACGGTGAATTACAGGTGGAAATCCCTTCTTTGTAAGACCACTGTAATTATAGGGCTATGAGCAAAGGGAAGGAAACACTTCTGCCCTCGACTTCTTGTTGGGACAAGTTAGTGTAGAGAAAAATGACTAGTTGAATGAAAGATGGTGAAGTGAGCCTATCTGTCATCTAGTAGATGGGGCTTTCAGCTGGGGCAGGGAAGTGGTGCAGGGCCTCCTGGAGACTGATCACTGCTTTGTGGGCTCTAGAGTTCTTTGCTTTTTAAATCTGATTTAAAAATCAAACAAAAATAAACAAGAAAACAAAACAACCAGCCACACCAGTTTCTTTCAGTTGAACAATTTTATTAGCAGTGTTAGTTTGCAAACATGGCAGCCTGAACTTGAGAAGTGCAGCACATTTCTCCATCTTTCTATTTTCACTGATTTGAAATGGCTAAGAAATTTTTCTGATGTGTTGTTATTCCTATAAAATGGCCACCGTGCTGCTGCATCAAAATGACATCACTGCAACAGTCCTTATGCTTTCCGTAGTTACAGCGTTTTAACTTGGCAAGAGTTAAGTGTGACTCAGCCTACTGCCGTCCAGCCAAGACCAATTTCAATATTTTACTGATGTTATTCTGGTGCATGTGATAGGGCGGCCTGTGCTCGAGAAAGGGCTCTGCTGTAACTCTTGCTGTCTTGAACCTCTTGCTGCAATCAACTGGCATTTCATCAAGTGACAGCTGCTGTGTTAGTGAAATGCAGTAATAATAGTAATCTTCATCAGTGAAGATCATCTTGCCAGGGGCAAGCCTCTTGTTTTTAGGCAAACTGCTTTTCTGTGCTCTGGCACAGAAATCTCCTTTTTGGAGTGTAGTAAAAGTGTTTTGAGAGAATGTTATGAGCAAAACAGTCTCAACTCAGGGAACTTTTACTTAAAGGAGCTTACTGTCAGTGAATACAAACTTCTAATAATGGATTTGGGAATTGATTGAAAGAAAATGATCAATCAAATTCCTCAGGTCCTTCCCCTTCACTTTGCTCAGCTTAAGCCAAACACTCCTACCCACCCCATCTTGATTTCCCTGGTTCTTGCTGCAGGTTATGCTCAGCCCATCCCCTGCTCCTTTGGTGAGATGAGGGGCGGGCCAGGAAGCCAATACGCCTACTGGTTTCTTTCTGCTGCTTCTCCTTGCTTTCTGCTGATGTTCCGCTGCGCCTCTTTGCTTCTCAGTGTCTCTGCACCAGTGAGAGTCACTTATGATCCCTCAGGGCTGTTGCTGCTCTGGTATGAGTGGCTCTGGTGTGAGTGACCCACAGTCCTTCAGGTGTGTCCTTGACCTGATGTAGATGGCTCATAGCTGCAGTCCCTCAGGGATGTACCCTTTTGGCATGGAACCTCTCCTGCCCAGAGCACACATCTCCAGCCACTCCTCCCTTCTCTAGTCTCTCCCTTTGCAAGTTTCTCAGACTGTCTCCTCATGTGTCTTCTGTCGCTGATGGCTGATGCTCTTTCTTAATGTGTGTTTAAGCAGGAATATTCTGTGCCCATCTGACCAGTTGGGGGTTTGGTGTACACCGTCAGTGCCAATGTGACATGACTGTAAGCAGCACAGGCAATTCGTGGCGTCTTCTCAGACAGGACATCCTGCAGCCCTCTTCTGCTGAGACCTTGCCTAGTTCATGTCTGGTACGTTCTTGAGCAACGTGTACCTAGGAACTGTTTGGACATACATCTTGTCTGCAAAGACATATTTCTTGTGTCTCCAAAACACATGACAAGTACAATAAAATTATTTATCGCATGTAACAGCACATATTTAATGTCATTATCACTTTTCCAAAGGCCACCTAGTAGGCCATATCACTCAAGTGATATGGACTCCTTCCTTAGGGATTTCAATTGCTGCAGGAGGACAGACATGAACTTGTATCTCAATTCTGGTGTCCCCAAGGCTGGCCGGTACTTTGTCACCCAGCTGAACTTTGGGTGAATAGTTTTCTGCAGGGCTGCTTTGACAGGTTCCTACTTTTATGTTAACTAGCTCCTCCCAGCTTCATAGAGGTGAGATTCCCTATGCCTGGAGTGCAGTTTCAAGTAAGCCATTGTATCATTCCACCTTTTCAGATGCCTGGGGATTAGAGGGAATATGATACACCCACTCTGCTTCACAGTCTTCCCTCATTCTTGAACAGCTGTGGTTTTGAAATGACTACTGCTATCTGAGTCTAGCCAAGGCTGCATTCCATAATGTCAACAAATACATTTGTTTGTCCCATCTAGGGGGGCTGCCTATATTTTGTTTCCAAGTAGAAAAGCCTCCGGCAACTCTTTTCTAGCTTTGCCGCTGTGATGACACAGCACCTGACAGTGTTGCTGGAGGGAAGGGGGCTGGTCTAATTGTCAGGTTTCTTTAGGCTTCCCTTTCTCCCATTGCACATACTGGCTCATCACTCATACTTTCCATGTGTGTCGTATTATTCCACAGATCTCACACTGCCTAGTCGCTTGCACTGTGGCTTCCTGAGACAAGTCTAAGCTGTGTTCCCTGCCCCAGTATGTGAGCGGCAGCTTTGTGGACCCACCTGGCTAAATATAGTTTTCCTTTGTGCTCACACCCTAAATCTATGCTGGGCAAGTTGAGCTGACTGCTCAGCCTGGTTATATGTTTCTCAAATTGCCTTTTTGAATTTCAGATATGTGCATTAACACCATGTTTCTCTGAGTAGCTGTTGTATTGCTTTCCATTCCTCTGCTGCTGAAAGTGGTTTTCCTCACTGCTGCTGGTTATCATGATTCCAGTCTTTGAGCCATTTCTGCACCATGTTAGTGATCACTCAGGAGTTTGTTTATTTATATACTCAGGACCACTGGTGCTCCTGAGTATGTTTCAAGGAGGCTCCACAGTCCATCAAATTTACAAACTGATGGCAGCCTCATGTTCCTTTGCAGGTGGCAGCCTCCCCTGTGGAGAGGCGCCCAGCTCCTTGCAGCCCCAACTGCTGTTGTGGTTTTACAGAATCGATCAGTAAACAAAATCCATTGGTTATTTTCAGCATATAACTCATCATATGCTGGGGCACTTTATAGCCAGAGGAGTTTAGTCTTCCTCACGTTGTTGTTTGACTAATCAGTTCAAGTTGGGAAAGATAAAGTTTACCCATTGCCTGTTATTTAGTACTGCTTCAAGAATTTTTCCTCTAATCAATACATCATCAATGCAATGGAAAAAATTCTCTAGAGATACGTTGCTTTAAAATTTTGTGGATGATGCCATGGCAGATAGTAGGGCTGTGCTTCCACCCTTTGCAACAGCCAATTCCAGACGTATTGCACACCATTCCAGGTGAAGGCAATTGGGGTCTTGCTCCTTCAGCCAGAGGGATTGAAAAGAAAGCATTTATAACATCAGCAGTAACATACCAGGTATATTTTTTGCCTTCTGCCTCGTGCAAGAGCTGCAGCACGCCTGGAACTATGGCCACTAATGCAGCAGCTATGTCATTCAAAGCTCTGACATCTGTTTTTAGCTGCCATTCTCCAGTATGCCTCTTGGACAGACCAAACAGGTCTGTTGCAATGTAAATGGATTTGAGAACCCCCTCCCCTTGTTTGTCCAGGGAATCAGTTACTAATTACTTTTTAAATCTCAGCAGCAGCCCCTTAATTGGTTCAATACCTCTTGTAGTGTTTGTGTTGCTAAGAGGACAGCTGGGTCTGTCTGAGTGCAGGCAACATTGCTGGGGTCAGTGAGAGGCTTGTAGCTGGTTCCCTCCTGTACAAAACACACTGCCTGTACCAAAAGCCCAATGCCTCCCTGCCTCATCCGTCCATCTACGGTGGTCAAGAAAGTCAAGGCCAAAAAGGGCAGGGGCAGGGGTAGGTGCTACCAATCTTGTCTATTCAAACTGAGGCACTCTTCCACTAGAGGTAGACATGTGTCTTACCCACTTTGTGAATAACTGATCATTCATCACTGCTACACAGGGGCAATGAGCTGCATTGAGCACCAGTATCCATTAGGACATGATGTAGATGGGGCCAAGTGGTCCCTGGCCACCTTACCCAGACACTCCAATAAATTTGGTTATCTGCATCTGTTTCCAGGCCAGCAGCAGACCCCCAGTTTCTTCCCCCACCCAGGGCAGTGAATTCAGATGGATTGTCAGAACAGTATGTGGTCCAGAGGTTGGGCTGGGAGAAGGCAATCGTTGAACCAAGCTCTAACTCTTCCCTGTGATCATAACTCCTTAGCTGGCAGTGCTGCATCTCTGAAGGGCCTTCCATTCGACTTGATCATACTCTTTTTCCATTCAGGAACATCTGTAAGTCTTAGCATCTATGCAGAATTCCTATTCTTTCAAGGCATTTTCCCCCATGATGTACCATAATGATGGAATCTTGGTATTATCCCTGGCCTTACTGTTAATCGTATAGCATGCTCCCTCCAGCATGGTACATACTAAGTTGTTCCTTGGTCAACAGAGGTCCCACCATGTTATCAGCCCTAGACCCTGCAAGTTCTTCTCAAAGTCTCGCCCTTTGCCTGTCTGTCTGCATCTTATTGGCTGCCGCAGAAGATGTCTGTGCCACCGTGCAAAAGCACATAGTAACAGCAACAGCACTGAGTCAGCTTTTCTGCAAAATCTAGTGTTTGGAATGTTGCTTGGTATCATAAAAACAAGCTGTAGTTTGCTTTTTCATTAAGAAAAAAGTCTTACTTTCTCTATATGCTTGCAAATTCTATTCTGGGAAAGATTTTCCTGCTTGTTGCAGGGAAACATATTTTTCTCCTGTTGAAAATAAAAATTACTGCAGTGATACTCATCAGAAACACCTTTTAAACTGGTTTGGTCTCTGCATTTGATGTGACTGGAGAGCTCGGAAGAATAGAATCCAGAAGATTTTCTACAAAGAATTCAAAAAAGTCATAAGACAAATTCCTGTGACAATTCAAAAACTTAGCTCTTCATGGCATGAGGTCTGTTTACAATAGTTTTTCTAGATACAGAACAGTTCCTTTAAAATACATAATTAACATGTCAAATGCAGGAATCATTCTAACATGTTTTGGGAAAAAGATAATTTTAAAAGGAAATATTTACGTTTTAAATAAGGTGTCATTATACAACATCATTTGCTGTAAAACAAATGCAGTTGGTTTCCTTTATACAGATTTCAACCCCTGGTGAAAAGTACACATACTATAAACATCTAAGAAATGGCATCTTTAGCTCTGCTTGTAAAAGGAAAACCTCCCAACTGTGATGACTGCTAATTAACTGCAGATGTTAATTCCCCTCTACTTTCCTCATAGCTTGACTCCTGTAAAACTCCTGTCGAATCTCATGTTTCTTCAACATTTTTTACAAGAAATGGTATTAGTTTCTTGCTATGTGTAAAGTATCCACAAGATAAATGTTATGATATGCTATACAAGTTAACCTTTCCATGAAACAGAAGCTCCTTTTGATTAAAGAGCCTTAGATTTCATTGGTAAAAGTCAGATTTTAATTTTAAAAGTGTATTTGTGTGCTTTTTTTGCTTAACCACTGAAAATACAGTGCTTGCATCTTTTTTGTTTGTGAAGGAGCCAAATATTCTGAAGGAAAAATAAACATGAAAAAAATTTTAAACTCTCATATTTCAAGGACAGCCAATTCTGCAAGTCTGCTTATACTTTGCAGTATTGGTAGTATTACTGGTTTTATTACTGCTACAAAAAATACTACACTCTAAACCTTTTCTATCTGGAAAAAAAATGGAGTTACAGTATTTAGGCTTTTACCACCATTTGTTTATTCCCTGTGATTTGGAGGAAAATATTGAACCTCTGTGAAGAGGGAAGGGGCTAGTGGTGATAGCAGTAGTAGCATGATGTGGTGAATTAAAAATAAACGAGGCAGATGTGTTGTGTAGGATACAGTTTTTATTAGAGCTGATGCTATTGTTGGACAGAACAGACAGCTCTGGAGTCACACAAATCCTCATTAAATTTAGAACAAGAAGTTTCAGGATAAGGTTTGGGGGAGGGGTTTGGGGAAGCCTATGTGGAAAGCTTTTGGATAAGACTATCTTTTTCTATATTTCTGTCTTTATCTTTTGATCTACTGTTTCTTCCCTCACCTCCAGCTATCCATTCCTGTCCATATTCTCCCTCTTTCATGCCAGAAGTCTCTGCCTGCCTCTGTGTTTCTCAGTACATCCTGGATGCCATATTTTGCGATTGAATCCCAAATTCAGGAGTTACTTCACAAACTATTCCCTGCCCTCTCCCTCCCCAAATGTTGGAAGTGGTTTTACAAACATCATTTCTTCAGGTCAGAGCTGTCCTGCTTGTCTTAGGCAGCAAGTTTGCAATCTGATTTACGTCATTCCCTCCCCATTCCCCTTCTCACAAAAACTTACAGCTTTCCTTTTTCCTATTTTGGCCTTCTGTAAAGGCCAGCTCTTTAGTATGCTAAGCAGAGATGTGGACCTTTTTTCCCCAAAAACTTCAGGCAAGAGCTGTGATTCTGAAGCTTGTGGCCGTAGCAAGCTGATAACTCTGCACCCAGACCTCCCTGACTCTGTCTCCTCCTTCCCCTTCCCTGCCCACCCAACTGCTTCTTCTACCTCTTTCCCTTGGGTGTTGCCATTCCATCTTTGTCACTGTCTCCACTGGCAATCCTGTATTCAGGCACAGCTCCCTGCTGCTTGCAATTCTTACCTGTCCTGAGGACAATTTTTCCATCCACTCCTATTGCTTTCCTGTGGTGGTCTACAAAATGAGTAAATTTATAGTGCAGACTCTAGTCTGGCACGTGTAATGGCTGCCTGCAAGTGATAACACTGGAATATAAAATCCAATTTGTCTTAGAAGGTGATACAGAATCAGAGTGAAGATGGTGAAACTATTTCTTAGGGTGGACATGGAGAAATAGTGAGAAAAGTTTTTGTCTATATATAGCAGAATAGAAGTACTTGCACAAGATGCACTTGAACTGGAAATGCTTACAGTCTCACTGAATGCATTCCAGATGTTTTGCTGGTCACATGAACACATTGAAACTGCTAAGAATGTAGCTGTGGTACAAAAGGGAAGATTGATCTTGTTCTTAAGTAACAATAATGAAGGATGGGAAGTTAAAAAACCACAGCCAACCAAACAAACTTTTTTAAAAATGAGAAACAAAAAGTAAAACCTCATCTGAAAAAACCTTTGCCACGTTTCTGGCTTTCCATATATCTGTGGCTGCCATTTAGTTGGATTCTAGCTAATCTATTTAGTTTTTTATCTGTCTGGTTTGGGCAACTAAAACTTTGACCTAGGTGCATGTAGTACCTCTGCATGCATGACTGTCCTTCAGAAATACCTTTTTAGGTAGTAATTTTGCATGCACCATATGAAGTTAGTTAAAGTAGAGAAATGAGCCTTCTCCTGCACTGTTCCACATCGCCCAGAGAAGCAGGCTGCTGTCACATCACACATCCTGTGGCTGAAGCTAGTCCGCACATGGCAGGGGGGTGGAACTAGATGATCTTTAAGGTCCCTTCCAACCCTGACAATTCTATGATTCTGTGATTTCCAAACCAGTGCTGGTGTGGTGCTATGAAGCAGAAGCTGTGAAATCATGGCTCCCTGAATTGTCACCTAGTGCAACTCTGTCTCAATTAATCCCTTAATAGTAAATACATGTAGGAAGAAAAGCGTCACTGCTGCTACTGAAACAGGTCAAGTTTGAGCAAAACAATAGGTTTTGTTATTAAATGAGTTGACTTGTACCAGAACTGATTCAATCTTGGAGCAATGGATAAAAATATGAGTTGAATCATTGCAAACCACTGTGCTGGGTCCGATTTCCTCTACCCCCACCTTCCCCACAGGAAACCCTCATTGTAAAACCCAAAGTCTTCCTCTTCTTTCTTTTAGCAAAATCTGTAGTAGCTGTTTTTAAGTATGCAGATTGGAAAGACTGAATAATCTTTTTAACCATAGCTGAACAAACCACGAAGAAAAAGAGTCTAGAAATGCAGAGTCAATTTTACTGTTGAGTCAATGTTTCTGAATAGATTATAAATTTTATTTGAATTTTGCTATTAGTATGCAAACCATATGGAACTGGTAAAACTTCTGGTGAGGAAGGTAAAAGAAAAAGGCTGTAAAATGAATTGTCAGCTTATAAGTATCAGCAGACATAAAACAGTCCTGCTTACTGTAAGCCATCAGTTTGGTGTACTGCTGCAGAAATAAGAATATTCTTGACCTAGTTCTGTGTGCAAGTGTGTATTTCAACTAAATTTTATTTTAAAGAAGGAATTTCTAAATGGAAGGCCAGTTTCCATTTACTTGTTCATCACAAGTTATAATTTAAGTTCTTTTTCCTTGATAAGAGCAAGGCTCACTCTTAACTGTTGGGGTTTTGGAGCTTTTACTTCACTGGCTGTCAGATCACAAATTGTGGTTTCTTAATACTTACCTCTTCCCTCTCCCCTCTGCTAAGATCTTACCATACTCACCTACTGCAGACCTCCCTAACCATTTTGCAGCTGATCCTTGCTGTCACATTTCCCTTTTCCTCTGAGCCCCTTCTGGGACTGCTCTTTCGGCTGTCCCTCCCTGCCCCAATCCATGAGGCTGCCAGAGGTGCAGAGTATAAGCAAATGAGGATGCAGACAAAACAAAATGCTGGTGTTTCCTGGCCATTTGATGGGGAGGGGAGCCTCCAGTCTGTCATCTTTGGAAGTGTTCAGGGCCAAGTTGGTTGGGACCTTGAGCAACCTGGTCTAGTGAGAGATGTCCCTGCCCATGACAGTGGGGTTGGAACTAGATGATCTTTAAGGTCCCTTCCAAACCAAACCGTTCTATGGTTCTATCTTACACAATTTATTGCTGTGTGAAGTGCTTTACTGAGTTGGGATGAGCAGAAAAAGCACACAACTCTTGAAGTTGTGGCTCAAGAGATCACACAATTGCCCTGAAAACACTTCTCCCTTTCTCTGCACAAGGCTGGGCAGGGTACTGGACTAGATAGATGTATATAGGGGTTTTCAGTGCAAATAGAAGAGAATGTAACTATCTGAAGAGAAGATTAGATAAACTTCTGGCAACAAAATAGTATTAGGTTATATGGTGTCAGTTGTAGTTGCTTTCAGGAGAACCAATAATTTTATTAATTTACACAATACTGCAGAGTTTGCAACCTGCTTGGATAAAACAGTGTTCTTAAATTCAAGACTAATCTTTTGATTGACTGCCATTGTAGTCTTTCTAGTGTATTTAACTGTTAGTTTTTGGTGCTGGCTGCAATTTGAGTTGTTATCCCAGTAAGGCTTAATGTTCATGAACCTGTTCATGAAGGTGAAAAAACTGAGTGTTCAAAGGGCCTTGAACGCACACTCCTCCCCAGCCTCACCATCTCCTCTGGCATCCATCTTAGTGCCATCAATGTGTATATTGCTCCACAGTTTCAAAGTATAGTTTTGATTGCTTGTGGTGTACCCACTGTTCTGAAGTACATGCTTCAGAGCAAGACTTCTCACAGATGTCAGTCAACTGTGGAAAGGTTCTTGCCAAGAACTGCTGAAGCTGTTACTAGATGTTAGTGCAGAAATCCCCAAGAAGTAACAAGATTCTTTGTCTCTGGAAGACAAAAAGGTGCTGACATACTGATTTTGACCTTTGGAGAGTATTATGAAAATTTGCAACTGGTTCTTGCTGACTGAGGAGAGAGACTAGGATGGAAAATACAGAATTACAAGTATAAATATTTATTCATGCTCATGAGGTGTCCCAGCCAAACTGGGGCACCCCAAGTGTGGTTTTACACAGGGTTCTTGTAGCCTTCAAATGTTTAGGCACAACAGGATTTGACCAGTCATTGACACCCACACTACTGAGTACTAATCATGGGAAAGCTTTGCAAAGCTCCTATATTTCTGCAGCATTCTTCCAGCTTGTCTATTGTTCCAGACATCCTTGGAGTCAGTCTCACAATAGTTACTTACCTATGATGCCAGCTGACACCAGGAGAGTTTCAAAGAGGTGTTTGAGAGCCTAGGATCTTGTCCAGGGGTATCTTTTATCCTTCATGGACAGCTCTAAGCTTCCAAGACATAAAAGTGTTTAGAGGGCCAAGCTGTCCTTTGATTTCTTTTACTTAAGCATGAGTAGTATCAAAGTCTCCAGTAAAATTCCACTACTTCACTTCATTGCAATGTATAATGTGAACTAATATATATTACCAAAGTTAATACACTTTCATACTATAAAAAATGATCGCTATAATAATGAAGGGAACTTTCATAATAAAGAGTAAATGTGAGCCTTGTGGTAATATTGCACCTGATTATGGAAATGCAGGCTATGTGAGTAGTAGCTGCAAGGCTTGTCAGCTTTGTGAAAGCTTAAAGTCCTGTCTATCAAACAGCCTGAGCTATGAAGCTGTGGTCTGTGAGCAACATATACTTAAAGGATTTTGGTTTCTTAGGCTTATAAAAAAATTAACTATTGACGTTTATTATGCTAAGACAGAATTTCAAAAATGGCCAAGTGCAAAGTAGGTGCACAGTGCCTGCTTGATCTTGGTGAGATTTGAGAACAAGGTTTCCTAAGACTGCTTCAGAACTCCTGGTCCAAACCAGGCACAAGCTTCTGAAGAGGCAGTGGTGGAGAGCAGAGGTGTCTTGGCCCTTTGTGCCTGCTCCGTGAGCCTCCCTGGGGGAATGGTGGCCGTGCTGGCACCTGAGACCTAGGAAGAGAGGTAGGGGTACTCCTTGCCTGCCTCAGGGGCAGAAGGACAGGGCTGATTTCCACAGGTGCTCTGTTGATGCAAGAGAAGGCAGTGACCCTAGGGGTGGCTTTGCTGATGTCAAGTATCTTCATGCTTTAATGAAGAGTTTAGGGCTGTGGTTTAGGGCTGCTATGAGGAAAAGTACCAAGAGCAATAAGTATAGTATATGACATTTGCAGTCTCGAGACATGATCAAGCCTTCCTGAAGTTACAGGTAAGAAGAAATGGGTGAAAATCAAATAAACGTGTCCAATATCAGTTTATTTGTTGCCGCCTGGGTTCAGTGCCTTTATTATATTTTGAAAAACCCTTTTCCTCTCTTCCTGCTTTCAGTCCCAGTTCCCTCAAAACTTAATCTTGTCATTCCTTGATGCAGGTGCCATGCTTCTGTCACCTAAATGTTCTTCTAACAACTTTTGATAGTGTAGCTTAGGCTTCCACGTAAAAACTTCATTAGACAGAGGAATGTTTTTCAGTTCTCATCTGCAAAAAGAATTGCAGAGGGATAGAGTGATCTATTTTATTTGTAATTATATGAATTTTGTAGCACATGGAATTCAGTCCAGTGGCTAGAATTGGCCCAAGTCATAGAACCACAGGGTGCTGGGGCTGGAAGACACCTCCTAGACCCTTCTGTGGCTCTGGCAGGGTCAGCCACTGCAGATTGCCCAGGATTGTGGTCAGGTGGCTTTGGAATATTTTGAGTTTGTGAGGGAATACTCTGCAAGACATAACTGTCCCTGAAGCATAGAAAATACTTCAGCTCTTTCCAAGCTGCTTTTAGTGACAGTTCTTTGGAAGCACTTTTAAGCTTAAGGAGGTGATCTGGGACCTGTAGCCTTGCCATTTGATATTTGATGTTGGTTTGTCACCAAGGGTTGTAACCAGAAGAGATTCACCAATGTCCAAGCCGTTGCTTGGAAGAAAAGTGGTCACATTGGTTATGGATCTGCAGAATTACACACTGTAAGAAAACAACCAGACTTTTAGACAATTTATCACTGGGCAGATTGTGATTAAGATGCCAAATACTTGCTTCTACCTTCACTACTTGATTGCAAGGACTCACAAGAATTCTTAGACCTTTTGTAACTATTCTATAGTTCTCTTTTACCCCTTCTTGTTTCTGGAAAAGGAGCTAAACATTTGACAGGACTGTTGCTGTCATGTTAATTCCCTAGCTTCATGGTTGACTTGGTTCTTGTGTATGCTTTCTGCTGATTTAAAGCTGTTCATTCTGTCCTCTTATTCCTATGACAAATCCTCCCTGGAAAACTCTGCTTATAGCTAATGTTTAGACCCTCACTGTATACTTTCTACAGTGCAAAGGGGCAACAAAAGTTGCCCAGAGCATGGGAAACTTTTAGACACGCAAAATTCCCCAAACTGTGCTTCAAAATATGGGGTTTTCTTCACAGGTAAACGGGTTATTTTACCATGTTCTGTTAAAAAAACCCTCACATGACTCCAGTTATTTAAGTAAATAGTCTTGAGTCAAAATGTGACCTTGTAGGCTTTTAAAAAAATATTAAATTGCAAGTTTTGGATGAAAGGAATAGTTAGCAATTCAAATACTAAAATAAAGCACTGATTAATCTAAAAACTATTTTCTAGCAGTCAGATCAGAAAAAGATTAGGTCACATAATTGCTTAATTTTTTCTGTACTCTATTTTGCTGCAAATAAAGTAACTTTTCAGGAAGTAGTTTTTGGATCACTGCACAAAAATTAAATGTGATAGTTATTAGGGTAGTCTTATGCATCTTTTTGAAGAGGAAATAAATCTTTTTATTGGTTGCAGCGAAGGCTTTGCTGTCTTTATTCCCGTCAGATACATTAGTGAACACTCCAGATGTACAGAAAGCAGACACTCTCCAGATGTAAAAAAAATTGGCTTTGTTTTTTGGCTGATTTACAGTTGTTATTTGTGTTTGAGCCATATTTATTTTAGGTAGGAAGAAGCTTCATTCTTCTAAACAGAACTCTCTGTAAATCTTTTTGTTTTCTCTTGCTCCACAGAGAAACTAAACTTGAAAAGCGTCATCAATAGGTGGGTACGTGTAGGAGGAACAGGGTTTGAAACCAACTGTGTGGGATTTAATTTCATGAGGCTCCAGGCAGGGCTAATTATAAGCTGCTTCTTGGCAGGGGGAGTAAACATCCCATCTGCGTTGTCTGATGCAGAGGGATCTTGCCTGCAAACCTCTGCCCTGACTGAGTGAAGGAGTACAGTTTTAAGTATGCTCTACCACTTGCAGCAATTGATTTTCATATTCCAGGTTCTCCATTTAAAACCTTAGAAAGGCAGTTATTAGGGCAAGGTATGGAGAACAGAGTCACCTTTCTCCCAGATTTTTTGTGATAAAATTGCTCCTCTTGGTTTTGCCTGCTTAGGACATGTTGGAAGATAATAGTCATAGAATCATAGAATGTATTGGTTTGGAATGGACCTCTAAAGGCCATCTAGTCCAACCCCCATACAATAAGCAGGGACATCTATAACCAGGCCAGGTGTGAGCTGAGCAGTAGAAGTCTTTTATTATAGTTAACTAATGCTGGTGGGGCAAAACCTGGATTGAAATGAAGTGTTGGAAAGCTTTAAAAGCAATAGTAAGGTGTGTGATGGCTTTGTTCTGATATTTAAAGTGTTTCATGAACAAGTTTCAATGTATTTGCTTTCCTGTATTTTCTGTAGCTTCTATTATGGTTAGATGTGGAGTATTTCTACTCTTCATGCTTTCACTTCCCCCAAGGGGAGGGAGCACAAGGCAAGGGAGTGTAAAAACCAGTTTCCCTGATGGACTTTGCATAAGCTGCTTTTCACCTGATTGCCCAAGAGTTTATGTACTTGTGGCCACTAGCATCCTCACTCCCCAAGAGGGCTGCCAAACCTTATATAAACTCTATAGAAATGAGAGGCCTCTTTGAACTCAAGATTTTTTTGTATTTCATGAAAATGAGGATAGACCACAATTGGGCAATCACTGACTGTATGAAATTTAACAAGAGCAAGTGCTGGATTCTGCATCTGGGATGGGATAATCCTGGTTATACAACAAATTGGGAGACAGGATGCTGGAGAGCAGCCCCGTGGAAAGAGATTTGGGGGCTTGGGTTGATGGCAAGTTGAACATGAGTCAGCATTGTGCCTTGGCAGCTAAAAGGGCCAACAGTGTTCTGGGGTGCATCAAACACAGCATAGCTAGCTGGTTGAAGGAGGTGATTGTCCCACTCCACACCACACTGATACGACCTCACTTTGGGTACTATGTGCAGTTGTGGGCACATCAATATAAGGACATCAAATGATTGGACTCAGTGATCTTAAGGGTCTTTTCCAACCTGAATGATTCTATGATTCTGTAGAACTATTAGAGTGTGTCCAGAGGAGGGCAAGACTTATGAGGAGTAGCTGATGTCACATGGTTTGTTCAGCTTAGAGAAGGCTGAGGGATGACCTCATCACCATCTACAACTTTGTCAAGATGGGCAATAGAGAGAGAGGTGCTGATCTCTCTCTCTGGTGACCAGTGATAGGACACAAGGAAATGGAATGAAGCTGTGCCAGGGGAAGTTCAGATTGGGCATTAGGAGAAGGTTCTTCACTGAGAGGGTGGTCTTAGCAGAGAGTGGTAGTCCTGTGAGAAGCAGGGAGTTGAACTCACTGAGCCTTATGGGTTCCTTCCAACTTGAAATATTCTGTGACTGTATGGTGGCAAGTTAGTTGGCCACTGGCAAGTGGTAACATCCAGCACTAGGACAGAGACAAGCTGACCACTTCCACCTGGTCCATAGGCCTACAACTGGAAGATCAGCTGCAGTGTGCAGGCTCTGTGGCACCCTGTGGTGCACAGGGTGCTAGGGAGGGAGGGAGGGAGGGAGGAGAGCACCAGCATTTTTAGAAAAAGAAAATTGAGTCTGTTGCTCAAGTCAGAAAGTTATGTTTGTGGTGATTCATCACAAGTCTCCTTTCTTGGTGTGTTACTATACACGTGACTAATGAAGGAACTTTCCAAAGCTCGTGTCAGCTTCTGCAGTGGAATGTAAATATGACTAATCTAATACCGTAGCAGTAAGTATCTGAGAATGGTGTTGAGTCTTTGCAAAGGACTTCTATTTTCATAGTTGTTTGTCTCTCTTGAGTACCCACTAGCGCATCAGCTTTTCAAAAGCTTATGTTTGCTCTTTTGTGTTACCTGCTGGTTCTACCCCCTCTGACACAGACTATGAAGGTTACTGGGGACAGCTTACTGAATACCTGCCTCAATGTTGTTGAATATGCTTATGCCCCTAGGGACCAGAAATACCTGCTCTATTTTGCTTTATGTGCAATCTGCTTTATTTGCAATTATCTTTGTTTAGACTAAGAAAATGCCTATAAGCTCAGTTACTTTGGGTGCTCCTTAAACCTGTAGGGAATGCAGCAGGTTCTTGCTGACTTTCTTCTTGGATCTTGCTACTACCTTTATGGTAGTTCTGTAGCTTTGTCTCTGTTGTCTGATTGTTTCTTCCTTGGAACCAACTGAATCACTGGTACTGAGCCTCACTCAGGCTAAGAAACGGAACTAGTTTAGTTGGACCCACCCATACTAAAAGCTGAGTGAGTACAGTTGTAAAAGCAAGTGCTTTAAAGACATATGAAAGTTTGTTATGAAGAGTGGAGAAACACCCAATCTTTGCTAGGGAAGTAGACTGCCAGCACTTCAGAGTGCACATTATTGTAATGAGTTTCATAAGCTAAGTTTTGACATTTTCTGCTATTTTATCAAGACAAAAGAATGTGTTTAAAGACTCTGACATCTTGCTGCATGCTTGGAAAACAGAACTGTGGTTGCAGATATTGAATAATTCCAGTCAATATGGAATGATTTTCTTTTTCTTTTATTAAGGCTCAAATTTGTTTATTGCTCCCTGAAAGCATTTCTTGTGTGATACTGGCAGTAAGCAGTTTCATCCTAAATTATTTCTCTGTGAAGATCATGTGTGAAAACAATCCCTTAAAATAGCAATGTCACTGAATGCACACTCTTTACATTGGTTTCCTCCTTCTGAGGGAAACCACTGCAGCTGGAGCAGCTGAAACCATTCAGGGTCCTCGGACTAGGTTTCTTGGTGGCAGTGGGAGACTTTTCATAGAGCCTCTTTTCTGCTCCAGGTGCAACTTCAGCTGCACCAAAGCATAATGTAGAGTATATGTGCTTGTTTTTCCCTTCGCCACTCCTAAAAAGAAATAGTGCTTCTGAGACATACCCACCAATGTAATATTCATTGGCTTAGTGACATATGTTTAACTTTGAGACAGCTGGTGTTAACAGGTGGTGGTGGTCCATCCTCTGATTGCTACTCAGCTAGAGTGTTTTGAGGAGCCTGCATCTTCAACAGATCCTTCTGCTTGCTTTCTTAGACTAGCAAATATCTGATCGAGTCTTGTCTGAGGCATTCCTCCCTGGAGGACTGTAGCCTGAGAGCTGTATGTACTTGAGAAAACAAACAAACCAGAATTCAAGTTTGAGGGACGATTATACAAGTATCTGTTTACAATTTCTCTTGAGTGTTTTGACCTTTTTTGCCTGTTAATATGGAGATTTCTTGCTGCAGCCTAAACAAAGGGGTAGCTTCAGAGGTAACTGAGATTTGCTTCTTAGCAACTACTCATTTTACTGAGATTTTAAAGATTGTATTGCAAGATGATGTAGGCTTAAGATAAGCAACCTGCAAATATTTTGCATTCTGTGAAACAGTTTTTCATGAGCTAAATATCAAAAAAAGCTTATGGTCTTTACTTGGTTTTTATTCCTCTCTTCAGACTTCGACAGTAGCCAGTTCTCACTCCTCTTTTGTAGCTACATTCTTAGAGGAAAAGCCAGACACATCAATGTTTTATGCATTTATCTTCTGAAGTAAGGTAGCTCTGGCTAGAATTAAGTTTTGCTCGGGCTGACTTGATACTCAATAGGTAGAAAAAGTCTTCCAGCTTCTTTGGGGCTGGAGCTGTATATTTGGATGTCTTGAATAGCTGATATGTACTTTCATGCCTTTTTCCATGCTTCAGGGAAAGTTGAAATGATGGGAATATCCCAAGTAGTTGTTTTAGCTGTCTATTTATCTTACAGACCTCTGCTGCTGAGGTCACACTACGCTATTCATGCTGTGAAACCAGTTTGTATTACAAGCACATTGGGTTAGTGTGTTTGCAGTTGGCTGGGTAAGCAGCAGTAGTTCTAACAACTGACCTGATACAGCAAGAGAGAATATTCTTCTCCTAAGGGCTGAAAATTGAACTTAATCTACTCAGAGTGATGTGTTTGGATTTGTGTGGCAAGGTTTTGGAAGCTGGGGAGGGGCTACAGGGGTGGCTCCTGTGAGAAGCTGCTGGAAGCTCCCCTGGCACCAAGTTGGACCCACCATTGGCCAAGGCTGACCCAAACACCTCTGTGATAAAGTATTTAAGAAGGGAAAAAAAATTCTGGAAAACCTGCAGTGGAGAGAGGAGTGGGATATGGGAGAAACACCTATGCAGACACTAAGGTCAGTGAAGAAGAAGTGGAGGAGGTGACCAGAGCAGAGATTTCGCTGAAGCTCTTGGTGTGATGGCAGGCTAACCCTCTGCAGCCCATGGAGGTTAATGGCGGAGCACATGCCCACCCTAGCCTGTGCCGAACCCCACGCTGGAGCAGGTGAATGCACCCTAAGGAGGCAGTGATCCAGTGCGTAGCCCTCACTGGAGCAGTCTGTCTCTGAAGGACTGCACCCTGTGGAGGGGATCCATGCTGGAGAAGTTAGTAAAGAACTGTAGCCCCATGGGAAGGACTCACATTGGAGAAGTTCATGGAGGACTGTCTCCCATGGGAAGGACCCTATGTTGGAGCAGGGGAAGAGTGCAAGAAGTCCTCCTTCCTGAGGAGGAAGGAGCAGCAGAGACTTGGTATGATGAACTTACCACAACCCTCATTCATCACACCCCTGTGCAGCTAGAGAGGAGGAGGTAGAGAAATCAGGAGTGGAGTTGAGGCCAGAAAGAAGGGAGGGGTGGAAGGAAGGTGTTTTTAAGATCTAGGTGTATTTCTCGATATCCTACTGTGATTTGATTGGTAACAAATTAAATGAATTTTTTGCTTTTTCCCCAAGTGAAGTCTGGTTTTTGCCCATGACCATAATTGATGAGTGATTCCTCCCTGTTCTTGTCTAGATCCATGAGCCTTTTGTTATATTTTCTCCCCATCCCACCAAGGGGGAGGAATGAGCGAGTGGCCACATGGTGCTGAGTTGCTGGCTGGGCCTAAACCATGGCAAGTGGACAGCCCATGGTGGTGACAGCTGCATTTAGCTGACTTTTAGGAAGTTGAAGAGACTACTCAAGATGGTCTATGCTAATAACTTCACCACCTTCGTGCTGTTAACCTTTATTAGGGGCAAAGATAAGTCTTATAAACCCATGAAAATGAATTTTTAACGTCAAGATATTAAATCCATTACCCAATCATATAACTTTCATACCAGCCTTTGTGTTCCAAGGCTTTCTTTCACACTTGAATCTTGTAAAGTCTTGTGAATTGCAGCTGGGCCCCTGCTCCTGTTGTGGTTCGGTGGAAAGACGACTGGGAAGGAATATGCTGTGAATGCCACTAGCTGTGGCAAGAGTAACAGATTAAGTGCATTGTATTGACTGTAGGAATATATGTTCTGACTCTCCAGATCCCTTCTATAGAGACAATTTTTAGTGCTGCTTCTTGTATCTTCCAAAGAGACATGTAGATATTGGTCTGGATAAATAGGGAAGAATGTCTGTCTTCAGCCCTGGCTCAAAATATTCTTCTAGTCTGACACAGGAAGCAGAGAACATACCTCAAGATAAACATATCTTTGATCTGTGATTAATAAGTGTTGATTTTGAGTAAGAAAAAAGTTTTCTTACTGTTGCTTTCTTCTTCTACAGGTGATGATGACTTCAAATTAGAAGATGCACTTGGTAATTATTACACCATTGCAAATTTTGGGAAGCAGGTGGGAAAATAGTAGCTGCTCTTTCGACTTGTTTCTGAGTGTCACTGCATGACCAAGCATGACACCTTCCCCACATGTTTGTTTAAACCTCAGTGAAACAATTTATCTGTGGCTATGTCAAAATGTTGACCACATAGAACTGAAATTTGTCTTTGGGAACACTCAGGGATTCCTCTTAAGGGAAAAATGTCTTGCTATGTAGGCTTGATCTTGTACTTTTCATTGTATAGACATAGGCTGACATTTGTCCTTCATATATCTTCTGAATTAAATGTGTATTAAATAGTATTTAATAGTATCTAAACTTTTTTTTTTTTGTAACCTTCCCTGACAGGGGGAACTACATCTACGAAGCCGCCAGCATCAGGTTCTGGTGAGATCTAACTGGCTTGTAATGCCTTTTACTGTGAAGTCAAGTGTAGTTGTACATACTAATTTGAGAGTCTGATTTTTTCAATTTAGTGGCGCTCAGAGTTGTGATAGTTCTATGTAAGAAAGCAGTTCCCTAGTACCGAAAGGATTTCTGTATTTGGAGTCTTCTGCTAGTGCTTTCAGAAACTTACTTTGTGATTTCAAAAGCTTAAAGACCCTGTCAGAATCTTTTATGTTGGCTTTCAGTCTGCAAGTTTTGAGCTTGCTCACCTTGAGCTGGCCCTTGTCATGCACCATGATCACCAAAAGCAGCAGGTAGTTTGGCAGATAATGCCTGGTGGCTCTGTGGTGCTCTTCTGTGAGCCACTGTTGAATGAGCCTGCCATTAAATTCTTGCTGAAAGCATT
Source organism: Brachypteracias leptosomus (assembly GCA_013401335.1). Lineage (NCBI taxonomy): Eukaryota > Metazoa > Chordata > Aves > Coraciiformes > Brachypteraciidae > Brachypteracias > Brachypteracias leptosomus. The sequence goes on along the minus strand of VYZX01029397.1, from coordinate 63,995 downwards.
GTGAGGTTTATTTTCTGTAAAAACCGTCTAAAACTAAGTCAGTTTCTGCATTACATCTAAAACTTCCTTTCTTTGTTTGTAGATGATCTCAGCTTGACCGATGCTTTTGAACCTGGTAAGTCTCACATTTTCCTGCATACTGTTCAGTGGTATTTGGTACAATGTCTATCCATCTTTTATTACCTAAATGTAGTACAGGCGCTGAGTTGATTAACAAGAACAGACTGCAGATGAAAATAATTGCAACGTAGTTAAGTTCATTTACCTTCATACTTAAGGGTCTGAATCACAAAGACTGTCTGTATTTCACTCTTCTCTTAGCCAAGTCCTGCTTGTTTCATTGCTGTGTCTTCACTAGATGGCACTAATTCCATAAACTATTGCTTATGGAAGTAGTTTTTACATCTCTTCCTTTCCAGGAAGTAATTTTAGTAGCTCAAGGAAACATTAATCTGTGTGAAATAATATGAGGGAAGGTACTCTTTCCAATGTGCTTCAGCTCTGCAGTGTGGGCAGCAGCAGAAAATTGCCATATTCTTTTCACTCAGCCAGTAAAAAATGCACCCAGTTAGGCAGTAGCTTTTTGAATGCCATCACTAGACCTGTTGCAGTGTAGACAGCTGCCCCAACATAGGGCATACAATTGTAGGACAGTAGCACTGTTTGATTTAGCCTTTGAAGTTTTCTCTCTCTTGAAGCATTCTTGTTTTCAACTGCTGACATTTTTCAAAGCAGAGTTGTCTAATTGAGAAACAGTTGGCTGAATGAATCAGATAGTTCAGGTAAGTGAAGAGAGAGGATCCTTTATAGGATGGCAAGCCTAAATTGGGGTCTTAGAGTGCCTGCCTCTTACTTTGAATATGCAGACAGCCTAAGGAGACCTGATCTGGCTTGTGCTAGAGCTGGGAGGAGGCAAGACCATGCAACATCAAGGAGAAGTAGTATACAGAAGAAATAGGCCGCTAGATGGGCTCAGCTGATGGCAGAAACACAGTTTTAGAAAAGCACTGCTTGTGTGTTAACTTGAGTGGGCAATGAAGACTGACCAAACAGTACAAGGATAATTACTAAGATCTCATCTTCTATTTGGTGGCAAGCTAAATGGAGTGTTATTGTCAAGTATTTATCTTGTCTCTCTCCTTTTTTTTTTTCAGTGAGGTACCAACCTTTATTATTGATTAAAATCTGGTAGTTTTAAAAGAGGAAACAGCCAAGTAATCTGTACCTGATAGAAAACTTTAAAGAAGTTCAGTGTTTGAAGTCAGTTGTGCAAAGTAAAACACTGCATAGCACTTAGGTCTTCTGTATATGTTCAGTTATAGCACAGGTCTGACTTACAGGCTAATATAGCTGAAACACTGTTAATTGCTTTAAAGTACAGTGTTTAACCTAAAATAACCAAATAAATACAGCATTATCTAATAAAAGGAAAATGACATGGACAAGATTTGATACCATTTTTTAGCTCAAATAGTCTTTCAAGGTCACTATATGGTCTGCTTTTGATCTCTTCACTAGTAACTTTACTCACTTTATTCTAACTCTGTCTACAGATCACCCCAAGCCAGATCCACCTGGAAATCCTAGAGACACAGGTAAGATTGACCTAACAGGAATTTCTGAACAATACGAGAGTATTTGCTAATCTTTCCTAGTCCCTTTCAAAGTTACTGTATTGTAGTCCACTTTTGATAGCTTAACCTTTTTCTTTTTTTTTTTTCTAAATCTCTCTTTTTGTATGTAGATAACCCCAAGCAAGGTCCACCTGCACATCCTAAAGACAGTTCTTTTGTGTTTGAAAGTCTTAAAATACATGTCCTTCCCTGTCTGTTGTGCTTTAGAGGCCTTCTGTGTTTTTGCCTAACTCAGAACAAAAGAGATTCAAATAGATGCAGATGTGATGATGCCATTATCCACAAATATAGTCCTTACCTGGAATGCAAGCTCTGGTTCTTGTTCCTACTCCTGCCAGATCTGCAGCACATACTTGAATTGAGATCTTGTGTGTGCCTCAATACAGTACTTTTGCCACATGACTGAAACATCCTCTGATGCAGTGCTTTTAGTTTCACTGCTTGAAACAGATTTGCTTTTCATAAATTAAAGATTCATTTGACAGCAGAGAGAAGGGGGAGAACTCAGGCCCCATGAGGTAGGGTCCAGTGGAAATGAAGAGGAACTGGTTCAATGTCCTGCAATAAATCAGAGGAGGGAATTGCATTTGGATCTTGCCGTTGCCATGCAAATACTTCAGCCACTGAACTGTGGCATGTTGAACTTTTTTTCCTCTAGACACCATCTTTTACAGGTTCAAAAGACTGTTTGTGACTTAGAAACCCAACTCTTGAGGAAACATTCACAGGTGCAGCCTTGAAAAGAAAATAGTCCTTTCCTGTCCATGTCCTTTCTCTGCTTTAACAGGGTAGTGAGACTCAGGCTGTTCCCATTAAGGAGCTTAGGGGGCTTCTTGCTTGCTTAAGCCTATGACTTGTGCAGTGCTACCTGCTATTGGACACTGACCTCTCTCAGTTGTTCAGGAAGTCCAGAGGCAGCACTGCTGCTATCAAACTGTATGGTGCCAAGCTGAAGAGACTTGAGATTGTGAGGGCTTTTGAAATACGAATGTGGCTGTGATGCTAAGCCCAAAACCACCATGAACTCATCTGAAGGATCTAGAGAAAACTTCAATGTCTTTATGTGCCTTGAGGTGTCTTTTCACTGAACTCAAAACATCTGAGATAATACTGTTTTTCTTTTTCATAGGCACATTTGATGATTCAGATCTAGCTGGTGGCAGTTTACCAAAAGGAGGAGGTGATAATAGTGGCAGCAATGGTAAGATTGTAGGTTGTGCTTCATATTGATCCTATGGCTACCCAAGCTTTTTATAAAAGCTTGTTCACAAGCTGGTTAACATGATTAGATTTGTAACACCTTTGGTTCTGGTATCTGAAACTTAAGAGCATACTTTCCAATTCAAAAGTAACGTGTTTAAATAGTTAAGAGGTAAAACTGGTCTAGAGGCAAAACATTCAATTATGTCATGCTGAGAAAGATGGGTCTTAAAACTGAGACGTGAATGTGGTACTTATTTCCAAAATTCACCATGAATCTAGTTCTTAAAGGCATCCAGGTGTTATTTTCAGATTTTCTGTGACATACTCTGTTTCTTTTAGTTCTTATGGTTAGGAAACCCAGGGGTGAGCCAGAAGAGTGTCTGTCTTGTGTTCTCAAAGATCTCATCTCTCCCACAGGATGAATTGATCCTTAGACTTCCATATGATGTACGGTATATCTACTCTGAGCAGTATAAAACCATTTCATAGCTTACTAAACTCTTTTTGAGTAATCTGCTACGTCTAATGGTTACATTGCAGCTCAGTACAGAGATGGGCATTGGAACCAAGCTGCAGTAATGGTCATCATGAGGAAGGGGTTACTTATCCCTGTGCGTGTTACTGCAACTTTACAATTTCCAGATCCAAGTTAATTTAAGTATCTTGATGTGGCATTGAGATGTGCTGCTGATTACTGACTTCTTCAGAGAGTTGTCCTAGACAGAGATTACTGCTGCTCATTTTTTTGGAAGCTTTCACTTTCTAAGGTTCCTTTGGGCAGTAACTTGAAAATTGGCAGGGTCAAGAAACATCTGTTGAGACTTGAGTGCTGTTTTCATCTGCACAGGCTCCTACTTTAGTGGTACGAGTTGCCTAGTGTCAGAGTTAGCACTGTATGGATATAATAGATGGCTTGTAACTTTGCATGATTAGGTGGTCAATTATGATATGACTGTTCTTTAGACATGTAAAATCTAAACCTTTTGTTCATTTTTACAGAACGAAGGGGCCCAAGTCCAAAGACTGAAGAATCTGAGGGTAAATGCATAAATTTATGTGTTAGATGGTATCTGCATGTCTGAAGCTTGTTTTCTGGGTTTTTCTGTATTACTACTACTCTGTTAGAATGGCCACTGCTGGTAGTCCTAAAAACTTCTGATGACTCTAAAATTCTTGATTTCAGGCTTTGTTTTCATATTTCTTTAAAATCTTTGTGTTGCAAATGATTCAGAAGTGTTAAGGTCTCAGAGATGCTGGTGCAGGGATTGCATGTGTACAACTTAGATTTGGCTGTGAAAAGGTAGCTTTTTTTAATTACTGGAACTTACAACAGGCATGTGTGTGCTTAAGTTGCTTAACAATAGGCATTGCTAAGAAATCAATGGTTATAAAATTAGAGGATTCACTTTTCATAATTCACAAAGATAGAGTTGATTACTACAGTTTCATGTAATAATTTCAGTTTATTGTTTTTCAGAAGTGTTCACAGGGTTTACTTTGAGACAGTACATGCTTGACATCCTTTCAAATTCTGAAGAATGTATACAAACCTTTTTTGCTTGCTTGCTTGTTTGTTTCTCCTTCCAGGTTCTCAGGGAGCAATAGCTGGAATTGTAAGTGCTGTGTTAGCTACTGTAGTTGGAGCAGTATCTAGTTTCATTGCTTACCAGAAGAAGAAACTCTGTTTCAAACAAAGCGGTAAGAATTCTAAATTCATTCTGTTTCCTACTGTCTGAAGAGATGCATTTTTTTATTTATACTCGGGCTAGAAACTGATCTTATGCATAATGTAGTTTTAATAGCACAGTTAATTTGTGTTCACAGGGAATAATCTCTCTTGCTAGTCATCTAAGACAAGATGTCTGAAGAATGCCTTGCCCAAAATTTAGACTTTCAGAAGCAGACAGACTTAAGGACTCGCATTCTCAAAATAAAAGCACTTACTGATAAAGAATAAGCAGGAAAGACTGCAAGAAAATATTTATTTAAGGAAAATTGAGTGGAGGTTGTGGATAGAGTCTCTTTTCATGCTGAAAAATAGTTTGTCATTTTTAATTTTGTAAATCTTGCCTTTATGTCTTCACAAGATGCTTCCCTACATAACAGTTTTCTGACATCTGCCCAAATGTTCCTTCCCAAATAATACTTTCTTCTGCAGTCATCTATTGCATGCTATTTGCTCCCTTTTCACCTAAATAAGATATTACTTGGATCAGAGATCTTTAGGAGTACTGTGCGTGATAGATAGGGCAGAAGCTTTGTTTTTGTCCTTTCTAGTCTTTCTGACTGATTGAAAGGAGATGATAGAGCAGCCACCCAGCCAGGCACTGCTGTTTCGTAGTTTGGGAAGTTTGGAAACTGAGTAACATCTACCATGTATATTAGAATTAACAGGCAGGCAACACAAGGGCAACTCAACTACTGTCAATAGCCCAGTTTTCTTCAGTGCTGTTTCTTGCTCAAATTACCTCTATTAATTAACAGCTTCTAAGATAAGAGAATTTGGATGCTAAATGTCTGTTTGTTTCCTAGCAGATGAAGAGAATGTGAATATGGAAAGCCATCGGGGAGCACAATCTGAGCCACCTGGTAAGAGACGGATCTAGAGGGAAGGTCAGCATTTTGGTGGGGATCCTTCTAAATGCACTTCATTGATATAGCAGAGAAAACTACTTATACTGTTTTATTTTTTAAAAAGTGTTTGTGAATACCATGACAACTAACTTAGAACATAATCAAGATTCCAATTCTGATAATATGGCCACTCTTCTCTAGTTTTTTATTCTTTGAACAGATTGGTTTATTACCTTGAGGAGTCCTTGAAATACTTGAGCTTAGAGAAAGTAAAGAATCAAATTTCCTCCGCAAAAGTATTATTAAAGACAATTACAAAAACATAAGCCTGCTCCTTTATTGTGGTACATAACTGAAATTAGCTGATAAGTATTTTATTAGCATATGTTGTGTCTGATTGGAATCTGATACTTTTTTTGATTAACTCTAACAACTTTTTTTGAAAACTCTAACAGCCTCGCCCTTCCAGGTATGGTTGTCTAGGGGTGGTGGAACAGCTGATTGACTACAGAAAAGCCATAGATAGATCTGGAGGAAACCGGATAGGTGAAAACTTGTCCTTATAGCCCTTATGACTGGTCAACAAAGGAAGCAGCAGTAAAGCCTCATGCTGAAGTTTGTTGAGTGGCTTTGAAACACTGAATATTAAAATATCAAAGCAGTATACATTTGTAAGATATTCTTCTGTGGTGTTAATCTAAAATCCGCAGAACTCGTTCTGGGTCTTTTATAGTTAAAAATATATTTTTATTTATATATATATATACACACACCTTGCTTCTCTCGGATATTTCCTCAGTTTGCTAAAAGCTTTCATCTGGCTCATGATCCTTTTCATAAATTTTCAAGGAGAAAACATTTTCTTCTGATTGTTGAAGTCAGGACAGAAGATAGGCAGATATCCTCAATTCAGCTGTGCATTAGTGAAGCAAGCAGTATCATTAAAGACCTCTACCAGAGGCAGTTAACATATGAGTTGGAGTCAGGATACACTAAAATTTTGGCCAAGATTCATGAGAGCTCAGATGTGAAATGCAGCAAATGATGTATACTTTATTTTAACTGATAAAGTTAAACTTGGGTTGTTACCACTACTCCTGCCTACATATTGATGACATGTTGCATCACAAATTTCATACCTCTGTTATATTTTGCAAGCAAGCATGAGCATGTTTTGAGCTAAGAAACTGGGCAACCATGGTCAGCATGATGCTACTCCTGATGTAGGTTCTAGGAGTCAGCAGACATTAGCTCTGCTTTTGGTAATAGAGTGTTGATGTATCGACATAGCTTCTAGTTAGAAGCGGTCTTGCATTAAGCCAGGTCAGATGGCATGGCAGAACAGGTTTGCATTTTTAAAGTTTTATGTACGTTTAACTTTGACTTCCTGAAAATGTAGGTAACCTACACTAGCGTTCTTTCAATAACCCACTTTTTCAGTCAGTTACACAGACTTTGCTCCATTTCATTTTTGCATCTGCAAAACCACAAGTCTGAAACCACCTGTTAAGTTATACTGCAAATGTAGATAGCTGCATGGATCTAGTAGAATGTTGTTGAGTGAGAAATCTGGGATGTAATATCCCTTGGTATGCAGGGCACTGGCTTCACAGAATCCTCTGCTTACCTGAATTTATCTCATGGTTTCAAATGCCTACTGAACAAGTCTGTTGTCCGCATAACCTGTTACAGAGTAATACATAACTTAAAATGTATACTAACTTAGCGTACTAATCTTGAGTTCTTTTTCACTTTTTAGTTCAGCGCACACTTCTGGAGAACTAAATTAGAGAAAACATGATGAAGAGCAAAGCATTGAAACTGGATAGAGAGCCTGCATTCTGCCTGAAAACATACAAACAAACAAAAGGAAACCAAAAATGTATAATGTAAACAGCAGAGGCTGAAGTTGCATGTGAAAGCAGTTCTTATTTGAAACACCTCTGGGAGCATGACTTAGACCTGAGTCCTTCTGTATGGTTAGCCCTGTGAAGCGTAGCTGCACACCAATATCCAGCCTTAATGACAGGAGTGCAGAAGTATGTTGTGCCTTTACATTCTTCCCTTTACTCCTGCAACAAATAGATGTGTCTCAAGTGCATTTAGTATGTTTAATTTTTCCTTACCTCTCCAAAAACAATAAACATTTAGTGTTTTGTTATGCCATTGCTTTCAGGCAGTGCAAACATTTTTAAAATATCCTGTACGCAGTGAGTGTACCAGCCAAACAACTTGGTAGATGTTGTGGGCACCTGAAAGCAAATGGCTCACTGTGTGTGGATAATGGATCTGGGTGTGGGTGCTGCTGATACAATCTGTGTAGCTGCCTGGGTCAGCCACCAGGGAAGAGATACTTGCTCTTGAGCACACAAGAGACAAAAATTCAGAGTTCTGTTTTTGCTTTTTTTTTTGTTGTTGTTGCATCTGTCTGGTACAGATTCAGAACACCCAAAGTAGTGCACACAGACCCTTCAGTCCTTTCTAGCTCTTCCTGCTTAGCAAGTACGGAGCTGGTCAGATGTGGAAAAGCCTGATTTACAAATCAGAACCATAATGGGATTTTATACATCTGGTGAGATTGATGTTTGGCAGTTGTATAAACAGTGGCAGATAAAGCGTTGGGGAGTGGGGATTAACATCTTCAGGCTTCTATAACCAAAAACCTAATAGAACGTAATGTTGAATTCAGAAGATTTATCTTGTGCACTTAGAAACAACACCACAGTTTGAAAGCACGTAATATCAAGACTGACCAGAACAACCCTGCCTCACTCCCCAGATGCCCATTGAATGGTATAAATAGCATACGTGTGAAGAGTGCTTTTGGGCTTGTGAAGGATTGCCACCGGGATGAGGACCTATGATTGCATCAACTGAAAGCACCTGTGAGCTTTTCTGTGGCTCTTGAAAAGCCACAGGAGAGTTTCAAGGAAATGTGGAAACATGGAAAACTGCAACTCATCAGAGTTAAAGGACTAAGTCTGGAATAATAACTGGTGCTGTCTGGAAGGAATAGTCTGAACAGTTTTGTTGGCTTTCATTCTAATTGTTTCCAATTTTCATGCAATTTTGAAGTATGTGTCTTACTAATGTGCTTCAGCCACGTGGCAAAATTCTACAGAAAGGTGACATTTTATGGAACATCTTAGAAGTCATTATGAATTTGGATATTAAACATGTAAATACATCTGTACATTCAAATATGAATGTATGCCAAGGATAATTCATTTAAGAATTTCTTGTACATGTTTCTTAGCTTGCAACAAAGTTTTACACAGATGTTAGTATTTTGTTATGGAATTAATTTGTAAACCTCTTTTTGCACCACTTCTGCTTTTAGTATAAAAGTGATAAAATCTTTAAATGTGTTTGAGGGTGGAAAAGTGATTTTTATATAAACATTTGATCTATGTAAATACAAAGACAAGAAATTTACTGCTTACCTGCATGAATAAACAGGTATCTCATATCAATGCCATATCAAGTGTAGAGAAAACAGGGATAAGCCAGTGTTTGTTAGGGATAGAATGATGGGGGAAGCTCAAACTAGCTTTTAGCTAACCAGACTCTGGAATCCTTCTTCAGCTTTTGCAAGCCTAAAAGTTACTTATTAAAACTTCCTATCAACATTGTGATTTTTCTAAAATTAAATTAAAAAAAAAA